>JAOYSI010003510.1:0-11353 GCA_025775065.1 Hiodon alosoides
ATGGGAGACGTGGGATGTGCGTGTTTGTAAGGGTGACACTGCTGATGAGAGACGTGGGATGTGCGTGTTTGTAAGGGAGACAGTGCTGATGGGAGAAATGGGATGTGCGCGTTTGTAAGGGAGACAGTGCTGATGGGAGACGTGGGATGTGCGTGTTTGTAAGGGTGACAGTGCTGATGGGAGACGTGGGATGTGCGCGTTTGTAAGGGTGACAGTGCTGATGGGAGACGTGGGATGTGCGTGTTTGTAAGGGTGACACTGCTGATGAGAGACGTGGGATGTGCGTGTTTGTAAGGGTGACAGTGCTGATGGGAGATGTGCAGCCAAATGTGCTGTACCTCCACTGCGCCAGTCAGAGAATAGGCATGTCCCTTCACCAGCTTCTGACTGGTAATGGCCTCGGAGTCTGAGGCGCTGGTAATCTAGACACAAACACAAACACAAACCACGCCATTGCCAAGGGATCCTGGGTAATCTGGAACACTCCTCTGTTTATGCCCAATTGTTTTGCTTGATGGCATTAAAATTGTTTGGGATGGATGCTATTATATTATTATACTATAAATAACACGACTTCAGTCACATAAAAATCATACAAAATTTGAATGATGATTACTGGGAATATGTTTAAACTGGGGATTGAATGAAAACTGGAGCCATACGTCGATAGAACAGCCCAGCAGAGCGCCAGCTTCCAGAGCCTTCCTGATGATCTGGAACATGTTGGCGGGGGCTGACCGGAGCTCGTAATTCTCCGCTATCCCGCCAGTGAAGTCCTCAAACCCCTCGGTGGTGGACCCCCCCGACAGTGCCTCGTAGCATCCGTTCACCCTGGAAAACCGGCAGGGTTAGATTGCAGGAAAAGCCAGGAACATTTGTCGTCTTGTGAACTTGAAGTCTACAGTCCCCTACTAAAAGTAAGGTTCTAGAATCCCGTCCCCAGTGCGCTACCAGGCCATAATTATTATGATTTTACACCATTTCTGTTTGATGACTATAGGCTGTGTCATACGATCATGGAGAGGAGTGGGGTGAAGAAATCTGCTGTGCTGGTATAAAGGGATAAGGGAGGTTTAGGGCAAAATACAGGCCAGGCCACACCTGACAGCCTCCCAGTCTCAGCGCATATAATGCACACACCCATTCATTAAATGACAATGTATATGGTCACAAACATTCCGTACTTAAATGCAACAGGCAATTAAATCCATTGTGAGTTATCCATTTCCATTGTAAAAAAAAAATATTTCTAATATACACATGGCTTAGGGAGATGCCTCAGGGTGTTTCCTAATCATGGGTAAACCCTATCCAGTTGAGTCCTGTTCTAGGAGGCGGAGTGAACCGGTTTCTTAAGAAAACCAATATTAGAGAAATCAGTATCAGATACTTACCAAAACATCAAGTGAAGTTACTGCCAATTGGAATATATGTACCCAAATGAAGGTTACATTTACTGAATTTCAAGTGCTGCAACTTAAATGAATTTGTTTAAATAGGATAAATTACTAATATCCTTTGTGTATGTTTATTGATCACAGTACAAGCCCTGGTGTCCCTGTGTTACAAAATTACTTTACAGAGAAAAACCTGGAGACACGCCCACTCACTTGGCATAGGCCTTCTCCAGCAGTGCGCTCCAGAACTCCGAACCCTCAGCCGAGTGAACAAACAGCAGCTCTCCGTCCTTGGTGGGCAGCCTGTCGTCAATCACCACGTCCACCCATTCGCCAAACTGCCAGAACTGGGATATTCACAGACAAGACGATGAGAACACAGATCCTTCACAGCTTCTGTTTGTAACACCGCTGGTGTAAACCAGGCCTCAGGAAAACCTGTGTGGATTGTGAGCGACTCCCCATTTTTGTTCATTACATTTTTTCATACAAAAAAAATGGCAAGCTACTGATTCACGCTAAAGAGGCTAAGGCCAAGCCACTACAATGATTCATTCTCGGAGTTATGACTCAGAAGGGCTTCCTCTACTGAGCTTCGTTTTCCTTCCCCCGCACCACAGAAAAACAATGCCTCTGCCAGGGCGTGTCCTGACCCGTTAAGGACACGCACGCTCTTCTTTTACAAAGGAGCGCATCTCAATGGACCCTCTGTAAAGACCCTAAACTTAACCCCCAACCCCAAACTAACCCACGTCTCCGCCCACATCCCCAAACGTAACCCACATCTCTGTCAACATCATATGAGTGTGCTTACTGTAAGAAAAAAAGCATTATGCAATCTGTGTGAGTAAAAACAGGGGTTTCCCGTAATCCACCTTTAGCGCATTAACTTGGGCAGAACTGGGGGGTGGGGGGGGACGGGGGGCGACGACGACGACGACAAGGAAGTCATTTCGGCGATTTGGTTCACCTGGAAGTGAAAGATCCCAGCGTAGTTGTCCCCGAAGCCTTGTCCGCTGGGGACAACCCTGGCCATCACATCTTCGTTTAGCGTCAGAGAGGCGATGGCAGCCAAGAGCCAACAGTCACCTGGAGATCGTTAAAACAAGACCAACGCCTTTTCACTCCCGTAAGGAGCCTACTTAACCAGTACTCAATTTCATTAATTTCAAAAAAAGTTTAGGATCTATTACGGACAATGTAAAAACTCTTTCTCGTTGATGACGTTCTGATGTAACAAGTGAGCCATTTTTTGTGTTTTGAGACAAACGCTGAAAGGGTGTTGAGGGATTGCTTAGGCACAAGCAAATGAAAGCAGGATAAACCTTAGAATTGCATGCATCCTTTATCATGTTTAATCTATTATTTAAAATATACTGTAAATTTATACTTCAGCATGTGCCAACAAAACGCAATAATTAACGATTGGCAGCCATGTCTACCAATCAAAGCTCAATTTGTTTCACTCACTCATGTTTTATCTTGTGGGCTGTTTGTCTTCTCTAAATCAAGCGATACCACAAAGCAAGATAACATTTTAAAGCTATCAGCAGCCCTCACATACCCAGCAATTACTATTTTTTGCGACCACGGGCTTCAAGGTCTAGCAAGGCATTCACAAAAACTAATGGATAAACATCATTTACAACAACAAAAGAAGCAGCCAAATAAATTTACAGGAACACTTCTCTTCATAGCCACCTCTGACGAACAAGGCCCCAAGCCGGTGAGGCGGGAACTACCCAACATGCCCCTCTCCGGCATTCCAAAACCCACCGCACAGAAACCACTGCAATCCCAGAAGCCCACACTCACGATAAAAGCGGCTTTCATTTGTTACAT
Organism: Hiodon alosoides; assembly: GCA_025775065.1. Taxonomy (NCBI): domain Eukaryota; kingdom Metazoa; phylum Chordata; class Actinopteri; order Hiodontiformes; family Hiodontidae; genus Hiodon; species Hiodon alosoides. The sequence goes on from JAOYSI010003510.1 coordinate 3,240, forward strand.
ACCACTGAGGCCTTCATGTGACTGCAGTCTGATTCATCGGACTGTTAAATTCTCTCTCCAAAAAATGTTTAAGGGAGACTAATGGATTCAACATTTGGAAAGCAAACTAACAGTGAGCTTGAATTGATGTGCTTTTTAGGGTCGCATGGAACAGTTTCAGTTATCTGGCTGAGATCAGAATGTTTATAAAGCAAAACAAAAAGAAAGAAACCTTAAATATTCAAAAAATCCCACCCTGAGGCAATGGAAAAGGTGTAAAATCTTTGACTTTGATTTTATTGATGAAATCCCTTTAAACAAACCAACTAGGCCTGCCTCTGGCACAACATAACTTTCATTAATTAGTGTGCCTGTTGACGGGATCACATTGGTCTCCTAACTGAAGTTGGCCTAACTTCAGCAGAGCTCAGCAATATATACGCATGCACACGCACACGCACACGCACAATTACAAGTAACCCTTTAATTCTCCTACTGGCAGTATATTATTTTCCTCTGAAGCTTTTTTGTTGCTGTCTAACCGAGCAATGCTCTGGACACTGAAAAACTTGATTCCTTGGACTTGTAGAGAGTTTTGGACTGGGATGGCAATCTCTGTGCATCCAGCTTAGAGGCATAAACTTGAATGTTTTTACATTACATTAGAACAGCAACAGTGTCACCAGCAGCCTCTACAGTAAACCTCTCTGAACTGAGCAATAGCAAAAGTGAAACAATGCGGTTTTTATGCTTTGCACGTTTCTCTGCACAACACTTCCTGTGCAATTTTTTATTTTTTTTCTTCCCTCCAGATCAATTTGTACTCAGCTAAGGGTCGTCCATGGGGGTAAAAAACATAGCACTATGCCATTACAGAGCAGCAAGAAGATTTATACCCTTTTTTTGAATACCTGCTCAACAAACTATATTTTGTTATATATATATTATATATAACGATATTTTTCTGAAAAGCAGCACTCCCTAACTATAACAGTTTACATCCAGTTCTTTCCCAAGACAATCAACAACGACAACGACAAAGACAGAGACAATGACAAAGACCAATTACAACGAAACCAAAAAAGACAAGACTAGACTACTTTACATCCCTGTGCATCCTTTTTGTAAGCCGTTTCTCAACCCCTCCTATTGTGGAACCAAATTTCAGACCCCACCTTTCATCTCAACTTGTTACCCTTTCACACGGTTAATTCTCGGCCCAGCCTTGTTCCAACCCCCCTGCCTGGTACGGCCACTTCCAGCACCATTGATCCATTACACCATTATTCCTACAACTCCCTTAAATGTCACTAAAGATTATTGACTACATTGCAGCTCTCGGTATATCAAGTGGGTGCAGCTGTGTTCTTATCTAGTCTAACATTCCATTCACATTCCATGGTCCTTATTTGAAGTGCATTAGTCAGGTTACATATGAGATTTATGACTTGTTATTACTTAGAGAAGACACAAAGCATATACTTTGCTTTACAAAAATTCTCTTCCACAACATCAGCATCTCTTTTCTCAATTCTATCTGGACCCCCTCACCTAGAAAAAAAAAAATTTAACCCTTAGGTTAATCACCAAAGGGGAACTAATAGATGTCATTCATAATTAAATACAGCGAGAAAGGGAAGGTCCCTGTTCTAGGTTTTACTTACCCTTTCAGTGTCATTGAAAGTCGCACCTAAGCATCTTTCCCCAAACAAAGTAGACGACAGGGGCACTAGCCCTACAAACGGAGCTGTTACGTAATAAGAACGGATCAAAGCATCACCTTACAGGCCAGCGTCTAATTTAATTGGTCGGACTTACCCAGGCCTCCTTGGCAGATATCGGTTCTTGTGGCTCCGCCAACAATGAACTGAGGATTCGATGACAATTCCTAAATAAATGTAAGAAATAAAGAAAAATAAATCGAATGGAAATTAAGCGTCATTCTAGTGTTTCTGTCAAAATTGGACATGGATCAGTGCGCATACGTCAAAAAATACCGGTTTTACTGGATCCCGACATCCAATTGCTGATACGTTTTTTTTTTTTTTGTGGATGGCGCATTTGTCGTATAAACTTGGCTCACTTACGTACTTTAAAAAAATAAACTCCAAAACTACATTTTTACATTAGAAAAAGGACCATAGAAACAAATGCAGAAAGTTCCGAAACACACAGTTAAATTAAACTATTAAATAGTAGTTACTTTTGTTAATGTCACGCCCATCGAAAGTTCAACATTCCGTACTTATTACGCCAGTTGGCCACGAATTTGACCGATTTCTACTTAAAATACACTTCGTATTTGCAGTGCACTCGCGTAATCGTTTATTATTTTGATAAGAACGTTATTTCGAAATTCAGCCAAGAAGACGTGGCTGATGGTAATATCAGAAAAAAAACCCACCCCTGGTCTTTTCCATTGCAGCCCTCTGGTTTTCGGCGAGTTCGGTCCAAGCTCTTTAAAACCTAGGGATTCTACAGCGGCTGGAAAAGTAGGATCCGTAAAAAGTTTTCCTTCACTCAGGCACAGACTCCTCAGGGCCTCGAAGTCCTGGTTGAGGTATTTAATAGCATTGGCGTTGGTACCAAAACCCGCCGCCAGTGCCCTCTTCTTGGCCAGATTAGATGCAACACCAGACATTTTGGTTACGTTTTACACTGCGCTTAACACCGCAGCAGCTCACTGGCGAATACACGGAAATATTTTGCTTTTGGAAAAGTTTGTTCTATCTCCGCCCCTCACTTCTCAGGCGTGGTTGACCAGCGTTAACAGAGATGAACTGAGTTCCTTACTTGTAATAACATGAATGATAAATAACATCGGCAGCGAACCACAGATTACACAAACAACCAATACCAAAATGATAATTTAAGAAATAACCACATAATTCACTTTTAAAAGACAATTATACGACTAATGCGTAAATAGCTTAGTAATATTTAACAAATGTATTCGTTTCACTGTATGTGTCTTTCATGAGCCTAAACGAAATTCAGTTTCGAGGGATTTGAACCTGCAACCTTAAAATCAAATAAGGCTTCATTAGCACGGTCAAAACCTTTTAACGTGTAAAACAGTGGTATTAAATACTGGTCCTGGAGCCCGACCGTATAGGCCTAAGCTTGTTGAAACAAACTATTTCTTAATTAATTAGGCTACTTTCCCAGCTCTATCAATCGCCATTGGACATTTAACATTGATCATTGTATGTCAGGGACGCTACATGAAATTAAAATAAGTTATTAATAACATATACATAAATAAATTAAGCATTGGTCAAAGCTTCGCGCTTAGAGCACTCGAGTCGAATATAATTGGGTTATCGGATCATAACGCTCAGACACGCCGCATGAAGTACCACGTCCCCAAATGGCTGACGTACATATACAGTAATACTCTACAGCAGCAGAGGGCGCTCCAGTACAAGTAAAACAGATACGGCTTTAAACCAGTGATAGAAATGTGGCACTACCTTCATTATTTCCGCGCAAACTCGTTGACTGGCACTATTAAAAAGCATTCGTGATAAAGCCAACCAGCTGCAAAAGAAAGCCTGCCGACCCTACTTCCTGTTTTATGTCCAATTTCAGAGTGTGTGTAATTATACGGCTTCCTGAATTTCCTGAGAATTTCAAGAAATTCTAAAGTTTGTTCTAATCTTTCTGAATTTGGTCTCATTTGCCAAACTAAGACAACCAAGTAACCAAACTTAAGATAATAATGTTAAATAATTAACCTAAAGTAAAATGAAACCTACAAGTTTAATCATTCTTTAAAAAAGTTTACTAAGGTTACAATTACTGAGTTCTGTTGTTTTTCAGTCTGCTTCTCTTGCTGCAACCGGTTTCCTCCTTGGATGGAAAGGATGCCATGAGGGATGCCATTTTTCTGGGGGTTCCCCAGCTAAGATCATTTCTGCCCAGCCGGACTTCATTGGCGGGACGTCAGATAACTATTTGATGAACAGAGAACCCATTTCCAGATGATTGGAAAGGTTCCGGAACCATTTGATGAACAGATACCCCATTTTTAGGTGATTTGAAAGGTTCCAGAACTATTCGATGAACAGAGACCCCATTTCGATTATTTGAAAGGTTCTGGAACTATTCGATGAACAGAGACCCCATGTCAGGATGATTGGAAAGGTTCCAGAATTATTTGAAGAAAACATTTATTGTCTTAAGTGGGGTATGCACTGTACCCACTTTATCTCATTGTGTGTGAGAACATTACAGTGGAAGATGGAGTGGTTGGTTACGGCGATTAACCTTTTGATGTGCATATAATTTACTTGTTTTTTGCCCTTTATACACCCGTTCTTGCATTAACTTGTCCTCGGCCATACTTCTTAATACTGGAGAAGTAACCGGACAGGACTGACAATACGATAATAGTTAAATCTCATAGCATCATGCAATAATCATACTTCTTAGTGAAATGTATTCTGGGTGTGTATTGAAGCTCACTGGTCAATATGTTTGTTAAAGGAGGAGCAGGACAATGAAGAACAAATGAGCAAAGCCCCATTGTCAGACACATTATTTACCCAGACATAATAACTGGCTCGGGTACCCATAACGCCATAGTGTACATGAAAAAGCATAACACACAACATTGGCTCCCTGCAAACTGGAAATGATGCCGGTGACCTGAAGCTCAACCGCTCCTTCCTCAAGTCTGCCGACCGTGCTAAAAATACAAATTTGGAACTTTATCAAAGCTCAGTTAAAGCCTATTGAGGCCTTATCACAGAAACCTACTCGTAATTACTGTGAAATGAAGAGACCAACTACAAAATTCCCATGATATGTGGGTCAGGATTTATAAGATTCTTAAAATTTCCCAACAAAAACAGAGATGGCGTCAGGAAAACATTGTTTGTCAGGGAGCCATGGTTTAGACTAAGCTTGTAGGCACTCTTGTAGAATTTGTATGAGGAATAAGTGTCTGTGTCCCATCAGAAATAGAAAGATAAGTTTTATCGGCCAAATAAGGGAAAGCTCTGGAAATCGTAACAACCAAGAAGGTTGATTTGGAAGAGGGATTTATATAAGGAGATCGACTAGCTAGTTAGGGATGTCGGGAATAAGGGGGAGTCGGCAGTAAGGAGGAGTTGGAAATACTTTTCGTTGGGAAATAACTTTTGTTCCATTGTATCTGGGTTTTTAGTTTTTTATTCCCTCTGAATCAGTCTGTTCAGTGTTTGTGTGAATTTAATAGTAACAAGGCATGACAACAAAACAAATTTGATTGGCTGATTGTCTCACGGGTTTCATGGGTGTGTTTCAGGGTTTGCACGTAAAACCCTGTTTAAACCTTACCTCGCCAACATTGCATCACTTCCAACCGGTTGTTTGCAACAGCTGCTCACATAAAAGGTAGGTTGAGGTATACAGTAAAGCTTTCGGAGGTCTGCAAATATGTTCAACATTGCTAACAGGTGAAACATTACTAATAGGTGCCTGATTGCAGTTACTGCTCAATTTCAGTGGGCCAGCGAGGAACAAAATAAAAACCACTAAGATGAGTCACAGTTGTATCCTTGAGCAAGATACTTAACCTGAAGTAAATATCACACTGTGTTAGTAAACACATGTAGAAATAGTATGCTAAGCAAGTAGCTTTGGAAAAAGCTGTCTGCTAAGAAACTAAACTGTAAATTGGAAATTGAGTTAATTCACAAAGACCCACCAGGTTAGCATCAGTTTGACCGGCTCTCTGAAAGGGGCATGAGTTTGCTTTTAGTATGCAGATCAGATCAGCACTATTCATGTGCTGGTAAAAGCTCCTGTGTGTTAGGGCTATTTGTCTATCTCTAGCAAACCTTGGCCTGAAGCGCAGTTCTGCCATGTCCCAAACAGCAGTCTTTGTTAATGTTCGTCAGAGTGTGGCAAGTGTAGATGTGATGGTAGAGGGAGATTAGATATCATACAAGGTGTAATACAAGTTCTCTACAAAAGACTCATATGTATTCCATTCTTGTTTTGCTATTGTTATAATGATTTTAAAAAAGAAATACATAGCAAAGTTGTACATTACAGATTGAAGATGCTGCTGATGTGACAGAATGTGCTGATATTGTTGTAAGCAAGTCATTCCGTGACGTATTTGTGCGGTTCTTATGTGGGCACCGTGGGGATGTACAGATCGTCCGTGTTTCGTCAAAGCACAGTAGTGTTTCAGCCACTGACGGGAAAAAGTCTTCGAGCGCACCTGCTGCTCTGCACAGTGGAGACCATCAGTCCCAACCCTGCCGTGACTGCGGTTCCCCCTGTGGGCCTCAGCCTGAGATCCCTGGTCAGACGAGATGAAATAGGATCTCAGAGCAGATCACTAATACCCTGTGGTGTCGGGGGGTGGATCTTGAGCAACGTTGGGCTGCTCCGTGTCGCCATCGCGCTCAACCCCGCCGTTTCCAATAGGAGGTAGGTAGCTGGTTCCTGCTGGACGGCTTCCTTTTGTGTGGGCTTCTGAATGCCCTGCCTCTTTGTTAGCGTGCTTTGCTTCACCTGTGCGCCCGTAGCTCCTCCCCTTTGATGCTCTCAGTTGCCTGAGGCTATGAGTGCTGGCCTTTAAAAGGAGAGAGACGGTAGAAGCTACACTTCCATTACGGGATACCCGTGAATCAATATCCATTTAAGCACCAAAACTCTCCAGGCCAGACAGGAAACATGACGTCCGTAGCAAGCAGGCTGATCCGGCAGAAGGACAGGGCAGACGGGCTCGGCACCAATGAAAACCCAGTGAAGTTCTGTAAGCAGGATTACGCCACGCTGAAGCAGAAATGCCTGGAGCGTGGACGTCTGTTTGAAGACGACTGTTTCCCGGCCGAGGCCAAGAGCCTGGGGTTTAAAGAACTGGGTCCATACTCCGCCAAGACGCGGGGCGTGGTCTGGAAGAGGCCAAAGGTAAGGACAATGCTACCCACCGTACTTTGTCAGGGGATTTATCCCAGGTAAAATATGGTTTACCCCTTATTTATCTCAGCTAGATTACTTTTATTTTTGTCATTAATGTAGGGCTCCTCTGTGGATTTTGGTCCTGCAAAGGATTGGGGATTTGCTGCTGGAACTGTGGGGTCACTGACTGAGTCTCAATTGGGATGCTGCAGGTGTACCCTAAAGCCTGAAACAGAGCACATTACTTCTGGAAAAATCTCTGTGAAACAAACGATGACACTCCATATGAGTACAAACTTAATCCCTTAAATGATATAGAATGTTTTTCAGTCAAACTCTGGGTTATTAAAAAGGTGTTTATGATGAACTGTGCCTTCATTTACTTACTCTCAGATAAAAACGGAAACATATGTTTATGTGAAATATATTTTGCAGTACCTGTCTTTGACGGTGTATCCACTTATTGCGGTATATCATATTTTTTTAGAGAGTGTCTTGAGTTTATAGAAGCCTCAGTACCAAGACACCAGTGTTGGCTCACTAAATTATTGACCCAGAAAAATCTATGTTTACACATATAAAACACATATAAAACACAAATGAAACACGTCCTTACTTTGTTTTAGCCCTTATGATTCTATGATGACAAAACAGTCCGTTTGTTTTCCCTCGAGCAACAGTATCCTCTTCCACAAGTTAGGGTGTGGTTACCCACAATCCCCCTGTCTCTGCCAGGGAATTACTCACTGCTCCTTTTCCTGCTGTGAACAGCACCACTGAAAGCTCTGCTGTCCCTCGCCATGCCTAATGGACTAATGAAACAATCATTAAAAGGCATGCTCTTAGCCAAGTAGCTTTTTTTTTTCTTAGTAGCTTTAATGGAAAAGGAAACGCCATAGATTTGCTCAGTGTGTAAACTTCTCTCCGTCCTCTCTGTTAGAGCTTCAGTAAAGCCAGTGCATGCACTGCTCTCCGTCCTCAGTGTTAGAGCTTCAGTAAAGCCAGTGCGTGGACTGCTCTCTGTCCTCACTGTTAGAGCTTCAGTAAAGCCAGTGCGTGGACTGCTCTCTGTCCTCACTGCTAGAGCTTCAGTAAAGCCAGTGCGTGGAGTGCTCTCTGTCCTCACTGTTAGAGCTTCAGTAAAGCCGGTGCGTGGACTGCTCTCTGTCCTCACTGTTAGAGCTTCAGTAAAGCCGGTGCGTGGACTGCTCTCTGTCCTCACTGTTAGAGCTTCA
>JAOYSI010003513.1:0-12298 GCA_025775065.1 Hiodon alosoides
AGCTGTTTTTCTCACAGGCGAGGCACCGCTGGCTAATATATGCCATACTATTTTCATCTGAATTGAATGAAAGATTGGATGTCTCGCCCTGCCGCTCAACTTTGCCAAACTTGTTTTTTTAGCCAAGTTAGTTTCAACTTTCAGCAGGAACTGGGCTTTCGACAGTTCCTCTTCTGCTTGACATTATTTGCAGTCGTCGCCAGCTTAGTTGTAATAATTATTGTAAGACTAATCTGCTCTCTTGCCCTGAAAAGTTTGTATGTGCCGAACTGGATGTTTTGAGCCAGGCTGTAGAAACGTTCACTCTCTACCCTCTCCCTCTCTCAACATCCATCTTTCCCTCGCACAGACATCTCCTAATAACTTCTTCCATATGGCTGTTTGCCTGCCTTTCTCTCCATGTCAAGATTTATTAGTGTGTGAGCCTGCTTTTGAATTTCGGCATACAAGCGGCTTGCGGTAAATATCTGTATGTTCCTACCTATTTTTTTGTCTCCCTGGGAGTGGGAGAGAAGGAAGCGTTGTTGATGTTCTCTGTGGAGCAAAATAAAAAAACAAAAAAAAAACTAAATGCAACAAAGAAATAAAAGAGAGAGAGAGAGAGAGAAGAAAATGGAGAATGGTGAATAAAAGGAGACCATACAGTCGCTCTCACGGGGTTAGTGAAATAAATCAGCGGGACGTGCAGCTGTTTGCCATTTTTTAGTTCACCCTTCTTTAAGCGGGGAACCCCCCCCCCCCCCGGATGATTCATGACCTTGTTCAAGAGTTATTATAGGGAACTGGAAACTGAACACTCTCTGCAGCAATTAGCGTAGCCAAATATATTTTTTATTGTCATGAATATCAGGGTGATGCAGTGTGAGTTTGGCCTCTAAGCTGACAACACTAGAAGTTCATCCCTTTGCTCTGCAGTACATGGAAAGATAACTACACATGTAGTAAAACTTTGTGACTTACAAAATGTCCTGAAAACGGAGAGACCGTGGAAATTAAAACAGGGCCATGTTGTTTTTACTTCTACGGTTTTTGTGCCAGGACCATAAAATAAGGTCGGAGATACTCCTCTCATCACAGTGGTAAATATACTTTAAGTACCAACAGGAGAAATATGAACAACTCGGAAACTGTTTTCTCTAAAGTTTTCCTGAGTTCCTGTGGTCTAAGACACTTGTCTGTGTGAAACCTAGGATAAATGGGATCAGCTGCTCGTCAGGGGATCAACTGCCTCCTTAATTTATATGCAGTTATCAAAGCAATTGTTTTTGCAAGCTGCTTTCCCCGGCAATGCTTGATTTACCTCCCTGGTTCTTAAAAAAACCACAACTTTTCTCAATTATGTCAGAGAGTTATTTGATTTGTTCTCATGGAGGCGTGTCTCATTCCCACCTCTCCATCTGTTGGATCACAGTGAGTGATGCAATCCAGTTCAGGTCACACCCCCTCGTGACGATACCCCCTGCTCAATCTGGTACACGAGGGCTGACATCCAAGCTGACGGCGGGACGTCCCTTTGAGCTCCTCCAATGTAAATCTAGCGCTTATCTTATATAACAAGTGCGTTCTCGAAAACTTCAAGTGCAGTCTGCAGCAAATCCTGGGAGTAGGTTCTCCAGAGATGTTTTAGTCTGTGATGCGATAAGGGGCCCTGCAATGGTGGGATAAGGCCAGTGTCTCTGACAGTTCTGCCAATTCCTCCACTCCAGTGTGTTAATCTTGCCATGGAACATTTCTCAATATCACCTCTGTTGTTGCGTTGTGCCGTGTTCACGATTTTTATCGCAGGACTTCATGGCGAAGACAATGCGAAACTGTTCTCAGTTCAGTACGGATGTGAGTGGAAGAGTCTGTGTCAGGAAACGTTGATTCAGTTATCTCCTGTCGCTACTTGTTTGACCACTCTGTCCTCCCTCTTTCTTCTTTTCTCTACCTTGATTTTCATCAGATTGTCTTCATTGATTATTATTTTTTGGATACGACTCATCATATTATTGGAGATACCGGCAAAGAGGGGGGAAAAAGGCATGTTTGTCCTTAAAGTTGACTTATTTTAGTGTGTCCCTTCCTTTTCCTGAGCGAGAAACTGAATTTACACACCAGGCGAAAACATTAACACCCATAAAAGAGAGTTATCTGGCGGCCCTGGAAACACGGTCGATTTGCAAGGGTGGAAGAAACTATAGAGATTATTCAGCAAAAATGATTTACCTCCCCTGGTTCATGAACTGCTATTTCATTAAGTACCCACTACTGATAAGTGATTTCCAAATCCTCAGTAAATTAATGACCGCCCCTCCAAGGTACAATGGTTTATCAACAAAAAATATCATATGAAAAAGTGATTGTCTGTTTTTGTCATGGATATATTAAAATAGTTTCAATGTCTTGCTGCAATCCCTTGATTACCTACCAATATATCTAATATCCCAGCCATTTTTGTTCCTTGTGCAAGGGACACTTTAAAGAATTGTGTGATCAGATCTCTCCTTGTGCAGTGAAGCAGCTTTTTTTTCCCAGTGCAATTTATGCTTGCGTATTAGCAGTTATAACTATCAAAGTCACACAAAGGGATTTGATTAAGTGGGGAACTATCGTACTGGTGAGATATTTATGGTCCTTTTACTACTTGAAGAAAATTGCCACGACAAACAAAGAATCCACTTTACGGGACTCATAAGAAGGACTCTATTCTGCATTTCATTACAAAGTCGTCTTGACACCATCTATGAGGCTGTGAGGCAAACTCCCTGATTGGTTTGGACACCTTCATTTGTACCTGCCATTGGGTTAAAAGGTTGCGACAAATGGAGAAAGCGGGAGGAGGCTTTTTTAATCAGGGTAAGAAGACAGTGCCAGGCAGTGACATGAACTAGCGCCGGGCTCATTATCCTGGTAACGCTCGCTTTAAGTGCTCTTACAAGGCCTTCTGAAACTAACGCATATTCAGGATGATGAAAAATGTGGGGGGAAGCTACTGCCTTCTACCTTGGACACATGTTTTGCTTTTATGTACAGGAAAATAGGCAAAGTCATCTATAACTATAACTTGCTGGAATGAACAACAGCCTTCTCTCAGTGTAGTCCTGCCTCTCCAGTTAAAGACCGGCCTGTTTTAACTCAGTGGAAAAAGTGTGGTGAGGGCCATTCCCCCCCGCCTCCCGTTTTCCGCCTCCCGCACTGTAACGTTCCCTGACCGACTTTTCGCCGTTCCCCTCACGCGTGCCCACCTTCCACGGCTTCTCTCCCCCCTCTTCGCTCCCTTAGCTCCACCATAACCTCACGCCATGAATCAGAGGACTGAATCGTGTCTGCCAGTTAGACTAAACAAGAGCATTTGTGAGGATTTGCCCTCCCCCATTAATCATCTTGACAGTTCGAAATACACATTTCCTCTTTAATGACTGTATTTGGATAATCAGGCCTGTTTCCTTTCCTGCCCTCCCTCAATCCCTCCCTTCTTTCTAGTTTTTTTTTTTTTTTTGCCTCGCACAGCACTCCAGGACAGCTGGGTTAACTTAAACACCGAGCGAGAGAAAGACAAAGTGAGCGAGAGATAGCTGGCTTTAGAAAACCGGGTGCCATCTACTGCCCATCTACCTCCTAAGGGTGTAAACAAAAGGCACAAAATACCATTAAGTCAATGAGAGACTGATGTGTGGATGTGGTGGCGCACGCTGAACAGGGGTGATCTGGAGGTGACAAGAGACCGATGATCTACCAGTTATTGAACTGTTTTGACCCACGTCGGGTGAAGTTCAACAGTTGTGAGACAACCCAGCTATTTGATGCTGTAACGGGCATAACCTCGTAACTGGCATCTGAAAAGTACTAAATTTACTGCTCTCAGCACGTGTCCATGACCTCAGTTCAGAACTTGCACCACTGCAGAATCAAATCTGGAATAAAAGTCAGTCTCCTGACGAGAGTGTGAAGCAGTGTGCATTAGCTCTGAGTGGGAATCTGCGATGGATGAAGCGATCAGTTACTGGAGAAGAGAGTTTCCTACCCGGCGACAGCAGAAATGTTCCACATGTTAAATATCCCAATGGAGGAGGTTTGTGGTTTGCATGTGCTGGGAGTCTGTTGCTGCTTCCACACTGCTATGTGGCGTGGGGCCGGTAAACTGGAGGTGCAACAGGATCCCAACAGCAGCAGAACCAAAAATCCAGTAAAACCCGCGCCAACCTTCTTGTTCTGCGGTCCGAGTGACGTTGTGGGTCAGAGGTCGTCACTTGGTTTGGTTCCACGCATTAAGAAATCGGGGTGGGCGGCGGTCGCGAGGAATGCGACTATGAACGGAGGAGAAAAGGGGAACCTGGGCGGGGGGTGCAGGCTCCGTCGCCCTGGTTACACTGCAGCCCGGCACCGCCGCTCCCTGCCAAGGCACGTTCTTCCGCGAGTGGTGCGTCCGTGACTCATGAGAACTGACAGCCCGGCGTTGTTGTTACCCCACAACCTCCCCCTGAAGCGCACGGGCAAATCCAACCCAGCTGGGGCCGTGTGCATTAGTGGTAGACCATAATTGCGACGTCCCCCTTTCGCACCGACCGCGGCACCGGGCTTGTCTGTGCATTTGCATGTCAAAGGCACCCGAGCCTCAGAAAGGGGTGGGGGGGCGGGGAGTCAAACAACAGCACAAGGGGGTGGGGGCAGAAGAACGTCTTGAATCCATCCTGTCAGAGAGTTCCATTTGCTACCGGACGGGACCAATTGACTACAAATCTCACAGTAACTGAGCGGAATTTATTGTAATCCAGTAGGGGAGGGGGTGGGGGGACTGCATCCTTATGGCTTGAAGTCATATTTGGTGGCACAGCTCGGGGCAGGGGCTGGGTGGATATGTGAGGCCAAGCCAAAAAACATTTCTTAGTTTCTCTGTGAGCGGAAGCAAAGACCAGGCTGTATGACTGTTTTACGAGCCGGATGAAAGATGCCCCTGACATCTGGGTTCCGTCACTATGTGGTCACTGGTGGGCTCTGGAGAAGATAAGACACGGGGAGAGAGAAAATACAGAGAAACGGGAGGGATGGGTTATCATTTCCACCTGAACACTCAACTCGCCTCACGAAGACCAGCCTCGGTTTAGTGTGCGGTCATCCCCGAGACGCGCTTCAAGCGACCGTGACCGTGTGTGCAAGCACATACGACCCGGTGCACGTGTCAGTCTTTCCCCGCTCTCTTGCTCTGAGTGTTCCTGGCTGCCAGGCAGTGTGGACTAGCCATCTAATAGAGGAGCAGCGCCCTACTCTGTCATCATTAATCACGGTGGCTGTCGGCCGACCTCTCCAGGGCCTTCCATCAAGACTGTGCACACAATGCGCGCGTTGTAGAATTCTCTGTCCCCTTCTCCCCGCATGCCACTGTGATTTAGTTCCTATCTCGCCTGTAGTTTCTGGCGACCGAATTAACCATCACATCTACCGGTTGTCAGCAGCGGCGATGGGTGTATGAAGAGCGTGCGTGTTGGTTTAGCTGGATGGCAGTGAAAGGTGCATGGGCATAATGACAGATGGCAGACAGGATCAATAAAAGTGGGAGGAAAACATTGCAGCACACTCCTCTGTTAAGACAAGATTCGATAGTTTTGTTTTACCTTGTATGTTCCGCACTTTATAAAATCATTTCTTTAAATCCTTTTTTATTCTTTACTTGCTAGTGTTATATTATCTGTACTACCATCCGTGGTCAATACTAGCACTTTCTCTTACTGCACTGTCATAAGGGGCCTACAGGTGGCGACACAAACCATATCGTGTTCACTTCTCTTGATGGCAAGAACATAAACGGAGAAATAACTTGTGCTAAACTGTAGAATTGTGCTGTGGCCAGGAGCCACTGTTTTTTACAATATATATTTTTTTCTAAAAATACTCAAACACACTCACACACGCACAAATTCGTATTTCCCCAAAGACAAACCCCGGGTATAATGAGGATTCTAGGCAATAACAATACTGCTCAGTTTACAGTGCCTAGACCAGGGTCTCTGTCCTGTTCCTCTTTTGTCCCCCTCTGATGAAGTTACTTGAGTCTGTGAGGTGGAGTCGTGATACATCAGCCTGGTCCAGAACACCGGGGGTATGAAAACACTCCTGTAATCTTATCCTGCCAGGGCGGTCAAGCCAAGCGGTTTAACCCGCCGCGTTCGACAGACTTCACTGCACAGTCCACAGTGCAGGAAAACACAAATAACAACAGGCTCTCCGGTTACACGCTCACAGCTATGTGTCGGTTGTTCATGGGCAGAGAACGCGCTGAGGTGGGGGTGGGGGTGGGCACCGCTTCTGCCTGCAGAGCTGGGAAACCAACCTGCTAACGCAACACACAAGCTGTATCTGTCAATAGCCTGACTGGACGTGTCAGTTGTGGTCTTTTGCAACAACAAAAAAAACGAAATCCATTTTCCAGGGTTCAAGAAAACGTTTGCAAATAACCCTTCGATGTCAAGCATCATATTGTGATATTTTGATTTTAATTTACTGTGTTAATTACTCCAAAATGTGCCCTCATGGCAATAAAGACATAATTGGGATCAGCTTTATGAAAACTGTCATTAATCTTCTGTTTAAATGCACTATTCATTCCCCTTAATAGAAATATGATTCCAGACTACCAAAAGGATTAATTGTATGATGCACCTCAAGGTTACCATCAAATATGACGTATGAGTTTTCTCAAATATTATCCTCAAAAGGTGATGAGAATGAACTGCTTAAGGGGAGTGGTATTCTCACAATATTTTACTAAAGAGAATCATTGATTCTCAAATCAATAAAGGGCAAACTGGCATCTCCTGGGTCATTATAGAAAGCGGTGCTGTCAAATATATATATATATATATATATGTGTGTGTGTGTGTGTGTGTGTGTAAGACACATTTTTCTCCTGAATGGGCCCTCCTACTGCCAGATACAGACACCTGGGCCTTCCCTCCCCAACAGAGGCGCATTGCAATCTGAGAACATGGATCAAACCCAAAAACATCAATCACTTGTCACCGAGGGACAATGGTGCCAGGCACACATACTCACAACCAAAAAATGGCTTTTGAAGTATTGAAGTAGGCTTATAATATTGAAGTAGGCTTATTGAAATCCTTCTGCCCCCCCCAAAAAAACTTTCATATAAAGATAGTTCTGACGTGTTTTAGGATACTGTCAAAAGTCTAACCCGTGTTTTTACTTAAAACCCAGGAACTGTTTATCGACTTTATTTGAAGTTAGGCACACACTTTAAACCCCTTAACAGAAAATCTACTGGTTTGGGTAGGTGATCTTGTCTAAAAAAAAGTCTTTAATAACTTGTCCATTTAACACCGGCGTCTGGCAAAAGTTGCCAGGCGAGGTTCGTCTCGAATAACTGCCAGTGTCATGTGACCCACGGAACAATGCCACATTGATGACATAAAAAGCAACCCATGACAGAGGACACATGATGGACAGCCAGGTCAGAGCAAACTCGTGATATTCCCACAGAGGTTCCACCTGGCTTTATCTATGTGCCCCAAGGAGAAATTACTTATATATTATATATATATATATATATATATATTTTTTTTTTTTCTTTTCTTTTTTTTCTCCCATTTCACACCGGATGCATTTATTACTTTGTATTTTGAACAAAATCCAAAAGGCATCTTTTTAAATATAATCATTATCCTTTATTAAACAAAATAAGACCTTGCCCTTGGAATGGATGGCACCATTGCATTTCCATATTACTCTTTAATTATTCTGAACCCTTCCTTCCCGTCCTCCCAGGTCGTTCACACAAATACATTACAAAAAATATCACATCTCTTGCTGTTTTTTTGTTTGTGTCTTAAACAGCTGTACAAATAAACAGAATTGTCAAGCCTGGCGGGGCACGTGTGGCATGCACATGTCTCCCACCAGAGACTTAACTGCAGAGTGACAGGTAGAAAAAGAGGGCGAGGACAAAAGAGAGAAAAGCGTCTTCGTCAGAGGCTGGCCAGGGATATTTGCCATGTTGCATTCCACAAAACTTTATTTCAAAAACTGAGTAGTAAGCATAATGATATTCATAATTGCAAGGGTAAGAATACTTAAGAACAATGCATTTGGATAATAAACGCACCCCCCACCCCCAACCCCGGCTTGAAAGCCAAGCGCTCTGTAAAAAATAAATACATTTTTGTTTTTTGTTTTTCAGTCCGGGAGAAACCAAATTAACAATCTAAAAAAGAAGAAGAAGAAGAAGAAGAAGAAGAACGCTAATCCCACATTTGGGATTCAAGCTTGCATGCGTCCAGCTCTCCCAGTTTCCTCTGCATGGGGTGTTTGCTGGGGTCGCTCTCCTGGTCTCCTCCACACGGGGTGCTGCTGGGTTCGCTCTGCGAGTCGTGCCGTCCCATTTACGATCTCAGGGTCCTTCAATCCAATCCCTGGAATCTCGGAAACGGACTTTTAGAATCCCAAGGGGTGGTACCCCAGCATGGGCCCGATGGCCCTTCCCCCGTCCAGTGGCCCCCCTTTGCGGTGGCCCGGCCCGGCTCTAGCCCGCTCCTTGGAGCCGGTCTCACTGGTAGCCCAGGGCGGAGGCGGAGCCTAGCCTCTGGCTGTAGAGGGCGTAGGGGGAGTAGTAGGGGGCGGAGGCCGGGAGCGAGTGCATGGACAGGGAGGGGCCGCTGGGCAGGTGGACTTTGCTGTAGGGGTGGTAGCGGGCCAGGCCCAGGCTGGGCGGGCCACGTAGGGAGTAGGAGCTGGGCAGGGAACCGGGGCTGCTCTGCGGAGGCAGGTGCAGGTGGCAGGAGGCAGCGGAGGAGGCAGAGGGGTAAGCGGAGAGGAGCTTTCCCTCGGCTCCGGGGAGCGCTGTGTGAGTCCGCAGGTGGGACAGCAGCTCCTCCGAGGAGGCAAAGCGCTTGTCGCACGGTCCACCGGCAGACACCCAGTTACAGGCGTGGGGGAGGGGGTCATTGGGCAGCATGAAGCCATAGCTGTAGAGTGGGTGGGAGAGTGAGGGCGTGGCACCAGAGGACAAGGAGCTCGGGTGGAGAGGGTGGAGGGGGTGGGTGGGGTACATCAGGGAGAAACCTGACTTCAGCGTTGAGGAGGGGTCATGGACGCAGGAGGAACAGCTGCTCCCCCCTAAATGGGGAGCGTTGGGGTAGGTCAGACAGTAGGGGTCCCGGCATAACCCTTGCATGAAGGAGGGGGGAGAAGCCCCTGTGAGCGGGCTGGAACTGGGGTGTTTCCCAGGGACTCCCACCCCACCCCCTACCAGGCTGGACTTGGTATGATCCAGCCCTGTCACGAACTGGGATGGGTAGCCGGCGTAGGCGCCCACAATGGACCCATGGTAACCCATGCCAGAGGGCGGTAGTGGGAAGACGGGATGGCCGGGCTTAAAGGGGGAGACGGGGGCTATGTGTCCGGCGCCCAGGCCCGGCTGAGATGGTGGCCCGTCAGTCTTGCCCTCATGGTGCGGGCTACCAGCAGAGCTGGCGTTGCTGGAGTTGGTGCTGGCCCGGGCGTGGCTGGAGTTGGCCAGCTGGGCCGCATCCAGACTGGGTTTGCACGGCTCTGCCTCCTTTTTGGAGCCCCCACTGGCGCTATCTGGGTTGACGGGGTCTGTGCCGGGGGGCTTGGAGTCTGTGAGGGAGGTCAGGGGCTGCTGGTTAGGCTGGCTCAGGGGGGACGACGTCCGCCCGTGCTGCTGGGGGGGCGAGGCCACCCGGGGGTTTGGAGAGATGGCGTGAGCGGGGAAGGACGAACAAGGGGCCGCACTGCCCCCAGGCACCCGAAACCCAGCTTTGTCCGTGCTGACATTGCTCCCTGGCCCCTCTTTGCGGCTGTCCCCGCCCGCTTTGGAATAAGGCTTGAAGCTGGACTTGTCCTCCAGGGATTGGCGGTGGTCCCCAAGCTTGAGGATGGAGCTGGGGGTGCGGCTGCCCGGGTCCTTGTCACTCAGGCCATTGGAGCTGATGGAACTCAGCTTGGTTGGGGGAGGTGGATCTGGCTTGCCTATCTGAGAACAGGTCTGCGCCAGTAGGGCCAGAGGACTTTTCTTGGCATCCAGCTGCAAAGATGCCAGAGATGGAGACAGTAAGCTTACGTTCACATATTCAATATCAAAAGAGGAATCACTTCTGATGGCATCCGCAAAGTGTCAACAACAACAATGATAATAATATGTATTCAATTTTAATTATCACTTCCTGCACATTTATTTTCTGCCATATAGGTACCCATGAAAAAAAAGAAGTATAATAGAATATTGAAAGAACAGAACGGGTATTTTAAAAGAGTTGGCTCCATTCCTGGTTAAATTGTATAAAACTTCCATTTTAAAAGTTGGTATTAGTATTCTTGTGACGTAAATGTCTGGCATTTAAAATTCTCATTAAAACGGGTTTTCAAGGAGATTGTCATCAGAAGTTTTATTGTAATGATGCGTGTATTTTGGTTGGCGCTAGCACCGAGTGAATCACTCGGCAAGGAATTATTAGCTATTCAAAATATTCTGTGCGGCTAATAAATGTATGGTTATGTTGTTGTGAATGCCAGAAGTCTATAATTCAAAATAATTACCTTAATTTTCTTTATGAAATATGTGATGTATAAAGACAGTTAATGGGAAGAGATGTTTTCTCAACTCCCTTCAATTAAATCTCCGTCTCTGTGCACAACTTCCTGCAGATCATTCGCCACCCCGACCTGACGCAATGTGCTGTATTACCTCGAGGATACTAAAAGGCGACGCGGTTTAGACCCGATACATGTTAGTAGGCAATATCTGGGTATTTAATCAGGTTGTGTGCCAAAAAGTAACACCAAAGAGAGTCGAAAAAGCGTCGAAATATCAACGACGCGATGTGCTTCCATGAGATCAAATATCCGGATATAAAGAAAGTAAAAAAACTGCCGTGACGTTATTTAACACATCGTAGTTATATATAAATGCGTGAGTGGTGCATAAAACGTTTACATTATATCGTGGTTTAATTTTAAAACATTTAACATAAGTTACTATAAAAGCAATACTTTGAAATGTTTTGTCTTATTAAAACAGATCTAAGGTATAAGCGTGAAGAAGAGCGTCAGAACAAAAACTAAATCACGAAGGCCATGCAATTGGTAATAACCACGCCTAAGGGTAGATAGGACACAATACATATTTATATTGAACGACAGTGTAAACATCAGAAAATAACTTTAAATTTAAAAGTAATTGCGCTAGCCGGTACTAGAAAACTACGCAGTGGTTTGCGGAAATCACTTTGAAGGGATAGCACGGAGACGAAAGAGGGCAAAACGCAACTTTTGTGTACTTTAACGCACATATACATATCGTCGCTATGTTATATACGCATTGTTATATACGTAATGTTAAATAGTTTCAGAGAGGGGGTACATTACCTCAATGCTTATTGGCGCTGAGGTCAGAGGCTGGAGGTACTCCGGGTGCAGCAAGTGGCTAGTATGCGCGGTCAACATCTTGAGAATCCTAATAGGCACCCGCTTCGACTGTCGTATAGGATCCGAGGGTGACAGTAGGGACACCAGGGAGCGTTTTATCCCGGAATTCTTGATGGAACAAGAGCTATCGCGGTCGTCTCTGTTGCTACGTGCGGATGTCTGATAGCGTATTTGTAGCGTTTTAGATCCACAGGGGGAATTGTTCATTTGGAGTGAAGCGAAGTAAGGTTAGACCGTCGGAAATAGTTGGTGGCAATTCGTTGAGCATTTGTGTTATACCATATCAGAATATAAAGTATTTACACCTTTTCAGAATATTTTTTATAATCCAAGCAAAAGTCTCCTTTAATATTCCTTTCGAGCAGTTCAAAACAAGCAAGAGTAGCAACCGTCTTCTTTTCGCCCAATTAAAGAAAATGAATCATTCCTCTCATTATACTCATCGTTACAATCCCCGATCTGTGCTCTCGTTTTTCTGTTTTGAAAAGACAACAGTCGTCACCGTCGCAGCAGCCCAAAAAGAGAGTGGATAAGCAAGCCCTTAAGAGACTACTAGCGCAAGGACGGGGAACGAGATAAAAGGATAAAAATGCGAAATCCCAAAACTCAGATGTTCGTGGAAGATACAAACAGACAGTCCTCTTAAGCTTCTACAATCTCTTTCTGAAGACACATTCCTTTCAACCATCAACACTTCAAATATCTAAGATCAGAAGGAGACCTTCAAAGCAAGAGAGCCGCCGTCCAATAGCCGGGGCCCGCATTAGTAATGAGAGGGTCGGTGTTATTCTCCTGAAGGCGGGGCACTTGTGGGGGGGGGGGGGGGGGGGGGGGGGGGGGGGGGGGGGGGGGGGGGGGG
>JAOYSI010003513.1:12308-37406 GCA_025775065.1 Hiodon alosoides
CCCCCCCCCCCCTCTCTCTCTCTCTCTCTCTCTCTCTCTCTCTCTCTCTCTCTCTTTGACCCTGTTTCATGTTATTATTGTGACGATGCGAATACAATGGGTGTCTACTTCAGTATTCAGTTTTAATTCAACTTTCCCGACTATATCTTTCCTAAACCATACGCGTCTGCCCTTTCGTCCAGGATGTAATAATCCTAAATTTGTGGTCTTGAACAACATTAATGGGATTTGGTTTTAGTCAAGCTGCATGACAGAAAGGGGGCGCCTGAACTGATGAATTAAACTTTTTCGTGATGCTGTATGTGATGGTATGGCACGGCACTATAGTTTTTTAGCAGACTACAGAGATTCGCATTAAATATCACGTTTGAATTTATTTTGAACATTTATTAAATGTAGATATAGGATTGGAATACAATAGAATACCGCATGCACACTCCGTTTTAATAGTTTTAGAAAACAAAATAGATCCAAGGTTAAACGAATGCTCTATTTAATCTCATTGCAGATTTTTAAATTGTTCTAAAATACGTTATAGCCTATTTTATTACAATTATACATTGAAGTTTTTTTTTTTTAAAGAAGTTGAGGCCGGGAGAATAATTTCATGAAATTTGCAAAGCATGTTATTCAAATAAATTTCTTGTGAGCCACTTTCACATTTACTAAAGAATCAATTTAACGGAACAAAAACCACCGTATGTTCATCTCTGCCTATAAATCTGGAATGTTAATAACTTTATTGCATTACTGCTGACTGACTCGCCAATGAGCTAATTTTGTTAACCTAATTATACAATGAATTGGTTGAAGTACTTAAAAATTACGCCTGACAAGAGCTATTAGAGGTGGCCCGAAATAGTTCGAGTCTGAGGAGCTTTGATGCTTAGAATCCTTTACAGTCTTAATTGTGAGCGAAATTTGCCATTAAGATTTGCCAGTCTTAATCCGTCATAACCTATGGGCAAAATTCTGCTTGTAAGTACAGCAAACATCCCCCGCACATGCACGTCTCTCTCAAGTAGCCATAATAATAATGATGTTGATGATGATGATAATAATTTTTAAAATAATTTTACTGTTTTCACAAGGACCAGAGTTTTAAAACATTGCAGGCAATATTAAAGGCAAGCGTAAACATGGTCTTGATCTGAAAAAGTGTAGAAAGGAAGGATTCTTGCGATTTGAACCTAGAGCAACCTGCTGGTCCTTGCCACAGCTCCAGTGAGGTTGGAAAATAAAAACTTGACATCATGGGTAACAGGAAGTTCCTTGTGTGGTTCTATTCTAGAGAGGTTGAGCTTAAGGTATTGTTTAGTCATCCATGTTGAGATTTCGGCTTTGTATGCCGAGATATTAGTAGACCTGTGGGTTGTCAGCGTAATAGTAGTGTAATAAACCATGGTTATAAATACCAGAACATGGTTATTTAGTGCGATGGGAGAAGAGTAGGTCTGATCACAGAGTGTTTAGACACTTCCGTTGATTGAGAGCAAAATAAGGAAGACCAGAGAACCAAATCCACTCCGTGTGATTCCCAGCCCTTAACATCCAACTGGATGGTGTCGAGGGGGCCACTTGGGGGAAAAAAGCACAAGCGTGGAGTGGAACCTGGCTCAGTCATGGCGAGGTAGTCACGCGATAAGGGAGGGAGGGCGCCGGAATAACGCCATGTCAGGGCACACGGCCAAAGTTCAGCACACAGAGGAGAGTCTGTGGTGGAGCAGAGCCTTCACGTTCCTCTTCAGCTCTGACATGTTCCTGTTTGTGACAAGAGACAGGCGCAGCCTACGGCCGTGGACGAGGCTTTATCTTCCCAGAGGAAAGAGACATGCTGATTATGAAGATTATTCTTATTATTATAAAAGATTATCAGACATGCTGATGCCTCTGACTGCACAATAAATGTGGCATGAAAATGGCATGCATTTACTGCAGATTTCTGAAATATTTACGAAGTGTGAAAAATGTGTTTTCCTGGAAGGATAATGTAATAAAAAGCTGAGGCAGGTCTGACTTAGACGTTGCATGACTTCAAATCACTGGAAGAGCTAGTGTCTTATATTTTATCATGTGTTGCCTTTCAAAAACATAGATCGAAAGCAATCCATCTATCTGAGTTTTTAAAGTAGAATTGCCATGAAACTGAGGCGTGGGGAGACCTCTGAATGACTTGTGCTTGGCAACAAGCGTCTCAGCGACAGCGCTAAAAAATAGTGGATAAGCAAGTGCGAATTTTCCCTGAGACAAAACAGTTGAGTAAGTCAATTAAAATGCGCACCATTATCAGTTGTGATGTTACCATGTTAAAAAAACAAACAATTTGCCTGTTGTAATTTAACGCCAAGGGTGACGAGTTGTTATAATTCTCCAGCAGTGTGTTTAAGACCATTGCTTATATTTCTTTCTGTAAACAGTAGAGTTTCTACCATTGAAAATGAGTGGAACTAGGTGCTACCCTAAAAAACAAAATCCTTAGCCTGTTTCTGAGTGTGTTACAAAAGCCAAGGAGGAGGGGCAATGACACATGTCACGTCTTCCTCAGTCATATAACGTCATGCTTGTTTTGATGTTGTTGGCGTAAACACTGCGAGACAGGAGGTGCACTTTCTTCTAAACTGTGCCAAATACTGACATATTAGGGAAATTTGTTTTGAGAAAGAAATTACATTTTTTAATTCCCCCCAAAAAAGAAAAATGATTTCGTATTAAAATCGGCAGTTTTCTTGGGAGAGGGACACAGCCAAACATGTCATCTGCCACTTTTGAATGCTTGTAAAGGGCAGGATTGTTATCATTCATGTTATTTGTTATCATTATTATTTAATCATTGTGTAGGTGTACTTTTGGCTGACATCTATTTTGGTGAGAACCATCCTCTTCATTTATTAGGGAATTTTTTTTGTAAGTTAGTTAATGGGCATGTGCAGAAAGTCGCTGTCTTGCTGATATTTAGTCCATAGAATTGTTAAAAAGAGTCGCCAGATGTGAACTTAACCTATTTCAAATCTCAATCTGGGGAAAGTCTCTCTGCTCTCCTTGCAGTACTTTCTCGAAAAAGATCACAGCTGGGGGTGCCTTAGTGCTTTTGTTGCCTCTGTCAGGTCACACCACAGATCATCAGTTATTCTCCTGAAGTTTCCTTCTGCCCCGAGGCATCCTTCCAACAGCCACCCTGCAGACCCCTGGAAAGGGAGATCTCACACGTGGCCAATGGGCGCTTCCAGCTTTCCATCTGGCAGATATTTGTAAAGAAATTGTTATGGCTAGGTTCTTTAAAAAAAAAAAAACAATCGACTTATCAGACTTGAATAATTTACTTTATAAAGGTTTGATTATGATATTCAGTCTCGGGCTGATTGTTCCAGATGCATTGTAAAAAGTCAAAGTAAAAAATCTGCCTGGAATGAGAGCATGCAAGGTGTTACAAACTTACTGTTTTTCTAAACCCCTCCCCCTCCTAATGTGATGCATTCCTGGCATTATGATTCAGCCGTAAAGGGCGGGAACATATATCTCTGGGCATTATCAGCTCCTGTTCAGGTGCCAGCTCCAGAGTGAAGGTATCCGAGTCTAATGCACACAAGTAAACCTAGAGTTGAACAGCTGGTAAAGGGAAACCAATGTGCCTGCGAGGATGCCCCAAGAGAAACTGGCTTAGTTCAGTGTGACTGTACCATAAACTGTAGGCAGTTTATTGCAGGCACCAGGAGGGGTACAATCCTGGAAGGTATGGTGGTGCGGGTTGTAATTCAGTATGGGTTTAGAACACTTTGTTGCTCATTGATTGGTTCCGTGATTGTTCAATTCTATAGTCAAGGTCCTCAACCCACACATTGCATGGCAGGATGTCTCATAAATGTGTTCAACCAAAACAAACCCCATAAACCACCTGTGGGGAATATTGGTTCTCAATGGGCTTTATCTTATTCATGTTGAGCTGGGCACAGTCATTCTTGCTGAGCTTAAAATCTAGGGAATACTCCAAGGAATATATACATCATGTGCCTGTAATGTTGATGCTGCATTGGGTCTAAGATTTACTGGAAGCAAAAGTCATGAATGATGACTAGCCCACACTGTACAAAAAGAGTCAAAAACTGTGATCATTATTTATTATTGTTTGTGCATATAGGGAGCTTGTGCATATATGGCTTATGTGCTGTAATTGTCAATAATTTCACGTTTAATTAACGCTGTCTTTTATTTTGATGGTGAATGTGAGAAGGAGGCTATTACTTAAATATGTAAAAGTCTGGTTACACAATATATATGCCTGAAATGATGTAATGATATAATTCATTTTTAGGAAGAGAGACATCCAATTGACATGATTGTACTTTACACATTAATGATCAGGCTTCTTTTCATCCCTTACTGAAGCAATCTAGAAAGTCCCTGTATCTTTTAGAAACAACTAATCTCCACAATAATTATACTGTGGTGAATGTTACTGTATAATCATTTTGAAATTGGTATTTACATAACCAAATAAATAAAATATGTATCATTTCCACTTTTTAATAAATCAGTATATTTGTATATTAATAATTGATATATGTTCAGCGATAACCATGGTTGTTTTTGTGAATGTAATGGGGTAAAATGGCCCAATTGTCTGGGATTAAAGAGTAATCGTCCACAACTGTCTGACCTCTGGACTGAAGTGAAGAGACAGAAGGAGCTGCCTGATGTTCAAAGGGGTAAGGAGAAGCTGATGCCATTTCAACATGGAAATTCCTTCTTTAGTGACACACGTGGTCAGGATATGGATGGGATTATAACCACATGCAAAAATTCAGACTATTATTGTACAAGTACAGGAGTTCCCAGGTCAAATTATAAAGATCCCTGGGTGTAGGTGTATACATAATTATTTTATGCAAATTACGTGCTCTCTTCATTGTTTAGTTAACTTTTTACATTATTATTACTTTTAATATAGTATAACTGTGAAATAAATATTATTCTGGTGTGCACTTTATTATTTTTAATAGTCTAGTTTATGTACTAATTTATTTATTGTTGTTACTATTTTATTAGAAGGTGTTAGTAGTTAAACATAACACACGGGAGAAAGGAGTAAATGGAGAATACAGGGAAGACACAAGATGGAGGATAAGAGAGACCAAGTAACTTTTAATGCATTATCTTACAATGGGTCCCTACCGTCTGTTTGGGCGTGTTAGTGAGTGATGAATGTATCCTGTTGTTTATGTATTTTGGGCGGGTTTCCTGAGGCGGTGCCAGTAAATTTCATTGGCCTAAAGCAGAAACAACAGCCACAACAGTCAAGTGTAACTTCACGAAAGCCGAGGTTTTCAACAGAACAACCCCAGAAAGTGTAACTTATTTTTAGAATAGACCCTGACACATCCATAATTTATAGAAGCCTAGTTGCAATAATAGGAGGGTTGATTCTGTATTTTTATCAAAGCTGAAATGGATAGGTTTCCTTGCTGTGATTTTTAAAAATGCATGTACCATAGATTTTGCTGTATCCATTACAATGCCTTCCCTGCCAAACTGATGTTGATGATGTGTCTAGTTGGAGCGCTGATTCAGCACATAACCCAATTGCTCTGTACCTCATGTTCTGTTTGTGTTGACCTCTCTTTCGTGGCCACTTGTGTGACTCCATTTCAACAAGCAAGTGGGAGGTTTCCACTCAGCTGTGCTTCTCATTTTCTGAAGAGCACAAACTTTCCTCCGGCAAAGCACCATTCCTCTAAAAGAGAGTTGGGCCACTTTGGGTTTACAATGACATGACTGTTGGTGTTCATGCTGAAGAATTGCATTCTGCATCATAGATGTTTCCTAAGTCGAATGCAGTGCCAATATTAGGGTCCTCAAGAGCTCCTTAAAAACTGTACTGTATGTTAGCCAATAACTGACATAAACAGAAAATGTTGTTTTGAGGATAGCGTGTGCATTTGTCTCCAGCACATTTGAATAGAGATTTCTCTTGACAGTATTTTCTATTGCAGCTAAAGATTTTGTCGGGGGGGTTCGTCATACATTTACACATTGGTACACGGTACATGGGGCGGGGGGATGGCTTACTGCTCTATCCGTATTGTTACTCCCTCTTTGTGTCTGAGCCCTTCACTCTATGGGACCAGCCAAGATTCTGAGATTGGCAGGCGACTTTTCAGGGGCACCGTGCAAGGAGAAAGGGAATGATGAAAGGGAAGTATAAAGAGAGGGAGGAGAGGGGGTAGAAAACACATCTAAATCTCCTCCATTTAATTAGCTGTGACTGATTTATGGAGTGCGCGGCGTGGAAATGGCGCTCTGCGGCTGGTGCTGCTGCCTTCTCCTGTGTTCTCCAGAAATAATAACACTGTAATAAAAAAACAAGACAGGTTTATGAGGTGTAGCTGAGGTATGTGACCCACCAACCCCGGTGAATAGTAAAACAGATTTTCAGTTTATCAACGCAGGCATGTCTGTGTCTTGGTGCATGTGCGCACCGATGCGTGCAAGGAGAATTGGTGAGCTTTAATGTGTGTGTGTGTGTGTGTGTGTTTGAGTGCTCGTACGTATGCGTGCGCACACAGGGTGCGGCCTTGACCTTCAGGAGTGCTCTTTTAGAGACTGGGATCGTGGACTTTTTCAGCGTGACTCTGTGCTCAAGAACAAAATTCAAACCAAATACCAAATTGTAACCTTAACTGAGGGTAGCAGTTGGGGTTCTAATCACAGGAATAGCACTGGTATTGTACCGCTGAGAAAGTGACTTAACTTTTCTTCGGATTTTCTTCGGAAAGCATTCGGCCTGTTGAAAGACACCAGGTTTCGTCGATCGCATGCTATTTAAGCAAATAAAAGTTGGAATGTCTGCCAGTTATATAATTCATGCACCCAGCGCTCCCCCTATCCCCTGTTCTCATTTATTCAGAGGGTCTTTCTAAGATTTAGATAAATGTGGATATTTACATACTTGGGCTTCCATATGATCTCTCCCCAAACGTGTGTCCTTGTGTTATCTCTTCCGCTTCTTAGACGGGTGCCTAGCCTGTGTTTGTCCTCTCTTCCTATTTCATAATCCACTCATCGTCCTGCCTGTCTGTTTATATACAAGGGATATACTACTCCCATGGAATGCATCGTCTTTTTAATTAAACTATTTAATTTAAGCCTGGGTGGCATGTGCTAAGTTGACACTCACTAAAGTAATGGATTCCCTAAAGCTTTCTCTCTCTCCGTGTATTAACACACACACACACACACACACACACACACCCACACCCCCCCCCCCCACACACACACACACACACGTGTTCATAGGCAACAAAAGGTACCATTGTACTCCACATGGAGAAGTTATCAGTGCTTGTGGGTGGGGAATACCTAGAGAGAACCGGCTGCCAAAAAACGTCTGCCTGGGATCAAATTGTTGCACATTGTTGTGTGAAATTTCAGCTGACATGAAAGGTTTTTTTTCCCCCAACCACCACCACCAGCACCACCCCTACCCTTGAACGGTATTTTGATGATGGAGCCACAATCAGCTCATTCACAAGACTCATGACACATCTGACTTTGGAAAATCTTGTAAAATGAAATCTCCTCCACATTCCTCACGCTTTTGGTGCGAGTGATCTCTATCTCATGTCCTCTCTCTCAGACAGCCCTGGACAGAAACGCAAACAGGGACGCTAATAAGTTCAAAATATGCTCCCAGAGAAAGAAACAATCAGAAAGGCAATCATATAGCCTCTGATATACCTCCCATTGTCATTGCAGAATTAATTGTTATTGTGAATCAACTGTTTTGCCAACATAGCATCACTCCTATCCAGAATGGTGTGACTGTATATAGGAGTTGGAAGTAGAAACACTCCCCAATGCGTGCACTGAATACATTACTAGAGCCAATGTTATGTCATCGACACCTAAACCACTATACCACAGCTTTCTAGGCAATAAAAAAACAGACTTTTTTTGTAAAGTCTAAAAAGCTATTAAATACCATGGACACTTTTAATTTACCCATTGCATCCCGTAGGGGTAGTTAAAATTATTTAAGTACTAAGAGTTCTTTGATAGAACAGCAACCTGCCTCTTATCTATATGCTTAACCTCAGACAAGTCAAAACAGAAACTGACTGTGGTTTAATTATGTATGTTGTTGAAACCATGACTGGCCCTTGGCACCTCTGTGGTATAAACAGTAGTCATCCATCTCATGCCTGACACACACCCTCTTTCTCAGACTGCCTTGCCTACTGAGGTGGCCGGGGGATCAATAGTGGATTTTAATGATTATGCTGCTGGAATGTTGATAATGACCTCATGTGTTCCCCTTTTAGTCAAATCCCAATGACACCGACTGAGCAATCTATTACTATTGATCTCTATGGCGTCGTGAGGGCATAGACAAAGACAAACAGGTTAAGCAAGTCTATTATAAAGACAACATTGTCTCAGGTCGTAAGTATCAAATGGCCTTTTTTTCTGCAACACTCCAACTACAAGCTTCATATGCATAGAGATAAGACACAATACATCGCTTAAATTTAATTAATGCATTTTATTGAGCCTGGGATGTGATAATGTACTTAAACCCAAGTCCTAGGAAATAGCACACAGACTAAAATGGCAGTCAACCATCAAAGTTACTCCACAATTCATTTAACAGAAATGTTTCTTTAAAAAATCTATATTAAGACTTTATATAAAGATTGTAAGAAAACCTTAAACGTTACAGACTAATTATATCAACAATGCAGAGTTTCCTAGTTTATATATAATCCGGTCAAGTGCATTGGTTTGAGAAAACAAATGCTACTTATATATAAAAAATATATTTTAAAAAGCTACTCCTCCAGACATTAAAAAATCGGTAAAATACACCGAGCCAAACGGTACACTCAGGAGCAGTCATGGAGGACATGGTCATGTATAATGTATCCAAGGCGTGCGGGTTCACATAAAAGTTTAATTGTTTTCGCCTAAGCACTTCACTTCCAAAACACAACGCTATCAAAACAAAGGAGCCATCGCGTATTACGCCAAACAACTATCAGCACACGGCGCCCAATCCCGCTCACCCCGTCAAGCGTGCAGACAGCTGCGACACTCCCTGTCCAAACAAGAGCCTTGCGGTTAAACACGGATAGAAACAGTGAATGAAAGGGAGAAATATGTTTCACTTATTATATTCGTTGCCTTTCTTCTTCCCAGCAGTAGTTTTCCACGGGGTAAACGGCGACATTCGGATACATATAAGAATCGTCTCTACGTTTACCGAAATATGGTTATGTGATCACCTCTTTAAAAAAACAACACTAAATGTAACGCATTTAACAATTTTAAACAAAGAACTTGATTTTCGGGTTGATAGAACAAATACTTGACATAATACTATTCTGATACTTAAACAAATGCAAATATTAACTGCGTTTCGGAGCTCAGTTTTCTGTATTGTTCGGCATGCGGTGACCAAGGAAAGAAATTGAAAAGGCAGGGGGAAAAGCTGAGCGGTAGGAATCTGTCATTCGTCCTGCGACGGAGTGAAAGGCAACCCTTGTCACTCGTCGTGTCTTTGATATGACGAAGGATATATGCGCTCAATTAAAAGCCCATCAACGCGTAAGTAAATCAACGCCTATGAGGCTTGTCACATCAAACAAATGATTATTATACTGATCCGCCCACTTCATTAATCTCACAGTTCCTGTTTGACAGCTCAGGGCCGGGATGGCGTCTGGGAAGTCCCTTACGAGAGTATTCAAAACCCCCGATCGTGGGACTATCTGACTGCAGAATGAGTGGTAGATTTAAGTCATTCGATTCATTACGTAATTAATGAATCACCCTGTCAGATCTACAGTTTAATCACTCACATACCATCAGGTACAATATAAATCAGTCAAACACAATGTGAAGTGTGATGTTAATTTAAAGTAGGCCCAATGTTTTGCACTGGCAAAGAAATCGTAAAACATAAATATTTTTAAATATATGGCATTAGCGAATTGCTAAAAAGATGGCTTCGCAGATGGCAGCCTCAGTACTGTCCTCTCTAGTACCTTTCCTGTTATTGTTTATTTGTTTCGGTTCCAGCTCTCCCTCTCTGATCTCATTCAGCAGGGGGGAACTTTTAAATCTCCGACCATCCACTGGTCAAACCTCTTTGCCGTTTTTCACTGATCGGAAAGTTTTACCGAGATTCTAGTCGGAGGAGTATGATCCAGTCTATATAGGACTGCACTACATCCTGCAACACCTTGACTCCCCAGGGACATATACAAGGATCCTGTTTGTGGACTTCAGCTGGGTGTTCAACACCATCATCCCAGACATCCTCCACTCCAAACTCTCCCAGCTCACTGTGCCAGCCCCCACCTGCCTGTGGATCACAAACTTCCTGTCAGACCGGAAGCAGGCTGGGGAACATCAAATCCAGCACCCGGACAGTCAGCACTGGTGCCCCCCAGGGATGCGTGCTCTCCCCTCTGCTCTTCTCCCTCTACACTAACCACTGCATCTCCAGAGACCCGTCTGTTAAACTCCTGAAGTTTGCAGATGACACCACGGTCATCGGTCTCATCCAGTCTGCATATAGACAGGAGGTTGAACATCTGGCCCTCTGGTGTGGTCATGGAGCTGAACATGCTCAAAACTTTAGAGATGTCACTGGACTTAAGGAGGAACCCCCCAACACTGCACCCTCTCACCATACTCAACAGCGCTGTGTCCGCTGTGGAGACCTACAGGTTCCTTGGATCCACCATCTCGCAGGACCTTAAGTGTTTGTACAACGTAGCCACCATCATAAAAAGGCCCAGCAGGGGATGTACTTCCTACACCAGCTCAGGAAGTTCAACCTGCCTCAGGAGCTGCTGTGCCAGTTATACTCTGCAATAATCCAGTCTGTTCTCTGCACTTCCATCACTGTTTGGTTTGGATCAGCCACCAAACAGGACAGGTACAGACTATAACAGACTGTCAGGACATGCAGAAAAAATCATTGGTGCCAGCCTTGCCTCCATCCAGGACTTATCTGTATCCAGAGTCAGGAGTCGGGCAGGAAAAATCACACTGCAGACCCATCACGCCCTGGTCACAACCTGTTCCAACTTCTCCCCTTGGGTAGAAGCAAAACAGCCCCCCAAAACAGCCCGACACAAGAACAGTTTAAAATTTAATGTACATTGTCTTTTTTCTCACTCCCCTCATATCCACCTTCCTCAGGTATATAAAGTATAAAAAGCAACATGTTAAAAATTCTTTATTTATTCCAGCACCTTGCAGTCTGCACCATTGCACTATTATCATTGTTTTTACTTTAACTTAAATTTTGAAATTTATATTATTCTTGTTTTGTTGTAAGTACGTTGAGACCAGTCACTGGAAACAAATTACGTGTATGAGTACTCATACTCAGCCAATAAAGATGATTCTGATTCTGATAATCTAACCTCATAAAATCAATCTTTGTCTTTGTGAGTATTACAGTTCCTCTACTAAATACCTGCTAGCACTAAAAACTACAAAAGGAGAAAGTGTAGCACGAAGAATGTAAAACAAAATGTAAGTTTGTGTAATTTATGGGTTTACATTGTAGAAGAGAAGACGTTTATTTTATTTTTAAATTGCTAAAGTGAATGTTAAAACATTCTTTCTGCTTGATTCCTCCTCATTTTTCTCTTTAGTTATAGCCTATAGGAATATCTTCTTGGAGTGATCTGTTAAATATTAGCAATCCAATTAACTAAATCGATAGCAGTTTAATCTCCAGTTCCAAGTATCACAGTATTTTTTTAAAACAAACAATCAAATATCTTGGCTAACACTAACTAGCTTGGAAAGAAATGAGATAGCAGGCTTTTAAATAGGCCTATGGTGTGATAATAAGTAAAGACATAGCAGGGGAAATCCTGCTTACATGGCATTTCTTTTAACAAAACAGAGATATTTAACTTAAAAACATTTAAATGTAAAACCCATGGCTTGGTGGGTGCTGAGCACTCATTAATTATTTTTGCAGGGAGCTTGACAGGGTTTGAGCTTATGGCCCTTTGTATACCTTGGTGTAAGTCCATGGACCACCTTGACGCTTGTAAACCATTTCCCCCAGCTGACCTCACAGTGTGCTACAGCAAGCGGTTTCTGCTCTTTCTGGGCACACCAGCAGTGCATGGCAGAGATCTTAAACCTCACCCCTCCCCAGCTTTCAGTTTTGTTGTTGTTGAAAGCACACTAGATGGCCGTGTTATATTATTGCTGTCTTGCTCTGTCCGTACAGAAATACATTTCTCCTGGCCGCAGCTCAATCTGTTTCTTTTGCATGGTTCTTATTCATAATTAAATCTGATTGCACTCCCGCCCCCCTACTCTAATACTTAACCCCACTGCAGAGGAATTAATGAGCTACGTGTGCATGAACAGGGTAGCAACACGTAAAAAAAAAAAGTTTTGAAAGGTTATATGGTAGCCTAGAGAACAAGTTACCTCTGCAGTGCATGCCAAAGAGGTTTCTGTGCGGGGGGGGGGGGGGTGTCATAAATTACACATGACAGTAGACAAGCAGGTAAGAAAGTGGTGTTCAGAGGGAGGGGGGGCAGAGAAGTAAGGAAGTAAGTGACGTTTTCTTTATTGTCTGACTTGATGAATGTGCTTCAGAACAAGGCAGAAAATACATCATATCACCTTTAATGGGTACACATTTCTGTAGCAGTAACTCAGCGTTTATAAATAGAAAAAAAGTGAAATATGGCGTCGTATATTTCTACTCTTGACACATTTACGAGTCCTCCTGCAGTATAAAAGCAGTGATTGCTATTTCAAAGTAGCGTGTCAGGCCTAGCGCTGAGTACAACCAGCTGCCCCAGTCGGGGAAGAGCAGGCGAATGAGAAGCAGAAAGAAGAGCAGGAATTACAGCCCTGACAGAGTAGGACATACTTTCAGAGTCTTACTGGCAGTTGTAAATTAAAAGTGTTTTTGCTAACTGTTATTAAAACTAAATCTATGCCTTGCCCATGGCCAACACATTCAGGCAACCAGCTGGGGGGAAATTCCTCTCCCACAGGAAAGCAAATGTTGGAGATTAACTAGAACAACTAGACAAAATAGAGGAAGAAGAGAGTCCACATGTTGATTCAATACATATAGGTTTTCAGTAAAAAGTAATATATATATGGATGACCTACATTTTCATTTCTAATTTAGGATACTGCTGAAGACAGACTCAATATTTTAGCGCTCGTTTCTGTATGGAGTGGAGTAAGGGGAACCAACCCAGTTCAGCCTTGCTGAACATAAGTATTATTGCCTGCACTCCTGGGAACCTGCAGGAGGTGTTTACAAAATTCCAAATGGAATCTATGGGGCTTTGATCCCATTTGTTATGGGTGTGGTTCATGAGTAGACCCCATACTTCACTACCATATGGAAGGACTGGCTTTATCCTGCTGTTAAAAATGTTTAGCCAGATTTTCATTGGTGGTTTAATTTGTAAAGCCAATTTTTCATGGCATAAAAAGCCCCGCATGCTTTATATTTTGATGCGTTTATAGCCAGGTTGAAGTTCCCAGAAGTGCAGATTACACACACCTAGGTAATTGTAGCAGGTGCTGCGCGTGGTGTGTGGGGAGCCTGGGTGAAGCGGTACCGGTTTCCTTGAGAAACTTTGTGAGTCACTATGTTTACTTTTGCCGTCACTCACTAACATTATCTCACTGAGAATCACTCCGTTTTTCTCTTTGAGAGTTAGAGCCTGGCCTTGCTGTGCATTAACAATATAGGACCCAAGTTTTGTTTTCCACTACAATGTGATATAAACCCACAAGTTTGTCTGTAAGAGTAATGGTCCTATAATTTAGACCGATGAGAAACAGAGAGAAAAAAGTTAGTTTACCAACAAACGCACACAAAAGTGTCTTTGGCACATTTTTGTCCCTTGCTGAATTTATGGCTCTTAGTTTTCCCTTGTTTCTGCTTACAGTCAGACTGTCCTGGGCTCCTTACCATGTCAGTTCTGTATGTATACAGTGCCTCTCCTAGTCAAACACATGCCTCTCTCTCTCTCTCTCTCTCTCTCTCTCTCTCTCTCTCTCTCTCTCTCTCTCTCTCTCTCTCTCTCTCTCTCTCTCTGGGCAGATCAGTCTATTAAAATCTATTCTGGACTCTCGCCACTGACACATCATTTATTTAAGCTGAGGCCAAGAGGAATTATTGTTGTGTTAATCTTAAAGCCTTTTAGAAGATCAAAGTTGCCAGACATAAATCACAGTCCAAAAGTCACACACACAGAAGAAATGACACACGCTCCCTCCCGTACGTGTAAGAAGAGGAGGGAAGCTTCACATTCTGCAATCCACCCTCTCTCTCCTGGCACACCCGAGGCTGAGGCGGGGGTCGGAGGTGGAGTTTCAACACAAGGAGTCTGGTGAGAAGGGTGAACGACTGAAGAAGTAAGTGAGTGAGGGAGTAAGTGAGCGAGTACCTGAGCAAGTACGTGAGCGAATGACTGACTGAGTGCGTGAGTGAGGAACTGAGTAACTAAGTAACCGAGCGAGTGAGTGAGCGAGTGAGTGAGTGAGTAAGTGAACGAGTGAGTGAGTAAGTGAGCGATTGCCTGAGTGAGGAACTGAGTAACTAAGTAACTGAGTGAGTGAGGGAGCGAGTGAGTGAGGGAGTAAGTGAACGAGTGAGTGAGTAAGTGAGCGATTGCATAAGTGAGTGCGTGAGTGAGGAACTGAGTAACTAAGTAACTGAGCGAGTGAGGGAGCGAGTGAGTGAGGGAGTAAGTGAACGAGTGAGTGAGTAAGTGAGCGATTGCATAAGTGAGTAACAGGAACAGGGAAAGCGGGAGGGATGGGAAGGATGGTGCAGTAGTGTGGAGTTGACAGCTGACAGACCTCAACACCGTATCAGTGATGCCCCTATCTACAGACTGAACAACAGGAGAGAGCAGAACATAAAATAGGTATCACCTCCTTCATCCCCGATGCCACCAATTTACAAACATTTTCATCTCATGGTTAAACAGATACCTTTGTAACAAATCTCTATGAAAACATTAGAATGAGGGGATGATCTTTTAGCTGTATATTCACCTTTCCATCTAACTAGCAGAACTTCTTCCCCTTTTCTCCCTAGTTATTTGTACTTTTCAATTCAGTCCTATCATTGTGCTTGAACAGTTAGACTTCTTATAAGACTTGTGAATAGTTTCAGATTACTGCTTGAATAGATAACCTTGTCCTGGGCTGTTTAGCTGCTAATGTCTTTTGGTCTTTCTTGTGAGTAAAGTGCCCAGTGCCTGATTCACATGCTCAGAGTGGTTCATTTAGCACCCCTTCATGAGCGATTCATGAGTGAACCAGGCTGACTTCAGGACTAATGTTCACACTCACTAAGTCTTTTTCCTCGGGCTGGCACACTTTTATATCCTCTGATGTTCACCCCCAGACTCAAGGCACAATATTGTTTTTGATAATGCTTTGGATTAAGGGTCACAAATTATGTATATACATCATTTATAATCATGGCTTTCTTTAAATAAGATATTTATTGCATCACTTTGCGTAAACAGTTTGCAAATTGCATGTACTTATACTTAATTATTCAGAGCAACACAGCTCATAGAAATGTTAATCCAGTGGGGTGTAAAATGCAGACAATTTCAATGCCAGATTGTACAGAAAAGAAATACACCATCTTAGCATGCCACCGTAACCAGGGCAACCTTGAGAGCTGTCAATCAGGCACGTAGCCATTTATACATCTGAGTTTTTTGCTTAAAAAGTTCAGGTAAAAATGTTGCTGACAGGGTGAACAGCAGTGCCCCCTTGAAACTTAAAACCTACAACATTGTGTGTAAAGTATTAACCGTCACGCGACATTATAAGTTGTTCATCTGTTGTTAATATAGGGTGGACTGACCATTGTTCTACTGATGATGAAAGCATGTGGCCCTCAGGATGCCCTCCGTTGTGAGTGGGGGAATAATGAGATTTAAACGTGCGTCGCCTGGGTTCCTCAGCTCATTCCTCTCTGTGTTTGAAAGGAAGTAGGAAGAAATAATGTTTTGGCTGCGTCTGCTGCGCCATAAACAGCATTTAACAAATTGAAAATCAAATGAAGTTTTTAAATTACGCTGCCACACAGAACGCACACAGGCACGTCGTTGTGACATCTCGCCTCCCTGAGGGGTGGCCGGGCTTTTAGATGTGTGATCCGTCACGTTGTGTGTTGGCTGGCAGATTCTATCAGCAAACACGGCTAGGGAATGTGGAGGAGACTAAATAAAAGGGGGTTAGCGATAAAAATGTGAAGGATTATCTTCTGTTCACGGGCCTGTGATGTTGTATCAAAAAGGATTTGTTGGAGATGGTTTGACAGGAAGGGATATGATGGAAGGGGGGCAGTGAGAGGGTGAAGATTTGGTATTATGTTATTAAATTTGATGTCTTCTTCCCTCTCTAAAACTCCTCTCAAACAGGTTTTGTTATATACAGATAGTAACTTGCAGAAGAAAGCATTCTGTAATGATTGCAGCTGCCAGTCATCAGAAACCTTGCGGCACTAAACTAAGTTGGTTGAGGGGTGGGGAAACAGGAATCTACTTCAGCTAATCTATCAGATGATAGGAGACTCCACAGTGAAAAAGGCTGTGAATGCTGATGGTTTACATGAATGAAGGCCACAGAAATAAGCATTCAGGAAATAATCCATAGGCTGTAGGTGATGTGACTGTTCACTTGACTCCAAGCCGTGACTTTAAACAGGACCAGTTAACACCAAAATGCATGGGAGGCAGATAAAGTCATTCAATTCTGTTCCCTGACAGAGAGTCAGATTCTTCAGCCCCCAGACTCAAGAGTCAGGGAGCGGGGGAATGATTCACAAGCCAGGCCGGAATTGTCATGTACATGTTCCTGGTGTGTAGACAACCAGCATTTAGTCCACTGAAGTAGAGTACTCTTATCTTGTACTCTGATACCCAAATGCCACATTGTTTTCAGTTCAATTCAAAAAGCTTTATTGGCGTTGCAAATATTTAGCCAAAGCATTCCTAAATGCAGTGCAATAATAGTGCAAATGATAATATTAATAACAATAATAAACGAATAAGTAAAAATATAATATGATTGTATCACAGTATACAAACGGAATATTGTTATTTGGACCCATTGTGCCTCTCAGCCTGTGGCAGGCGGTCAAGCAATTAGATACTGTGTCTGCTGTCTGTCGTCTAGAGTATCTATATGCCAGAAAATATTTCTACGTTATCATTGTGTGAGACATTGTAGTTAAGATGATTCATTTAAAGAATGAGCAGTAATGCAATATTGATAATTTAAAGCTACTATAGTTTAGTTAGAAGAAGTTTTCTTTAGTCATCTGTCACAAAGCTAGTCTATCTGACTTTTAATGGCTTCTTTGTGTTGAGTGACACAGGACTGGTTTGTAATAAATAATCTGTGTGTGTGTTTTTTTAAACACACATGGAGGCTCTGTGGTTTATAGCCCAGATGTCCACTAAAAGATGAAGTTAGAGGAGGGGTATCGTCTAGAGAGTATAAAGGCAGGGCATGAAGTACCCGGCCCATGTGCTAACCCGCGACAAATGCCAACGTTCTCCTCCTAGTTTAAATGAGACGGGTGCTGGGGGGAGCGATTCAGTTTTGAGGTGTTAGAACTCGACTCACCCTGTTGACTATGCAAAATCCTCAGACCCATGCACACACCCACACTTGTGTAATGAAGAGAAAATGATCACACCCGACTACCTTGCTAACTTTCCCGTGACATCTGCTGAAGCCAAACTCCCGCCTCGCTGTGTTAGTTGTCCCACCAAATTGACAACTTTTTCTGTCATTTGAAACATCACACACAGACACAAACACACTCTCACACACACGCACAATAATTATAGGAGTGAGTTGAGGGTTAGGGTTAGAATTTGTGTTAGGGTAGAAAATCAGTATATTAGAGGGTTATGGTTAAGGTTAGTGTATAAATGCAGGATGTGAGATGAGGATTAGGGTTTTGGTTAGGATTAGGGTAGGGTTTCTGTTATGGCTAGGGTTAAAATGCAGGATTTGAGACGAGGATTAGGGTTAGGGTTACTGTTAGGGTTTGGGTCGGATTACAGTTATGGTTCGATTAGAAATGCAGGCTGTGAGATGAGGATTAGAGTTACAGTAGAAATGCAGGAAACACCTTTTAATAAATGAATGTTATCTGGCCCTGAAAAAATTATTTACCCTGGCAAAATATCTCATCAGAGTCAAAAACACAAAACATAGACTGATCCAGACCATGTACACACTCAATGACCACAGCCTGGCCATCGACACCAGCCGGCACAAAATAACCTGAATTGGGATCACTGTGATCGGAGAGAGGTTGAAATAGAAATGCGTTTCCTGTTACACTGTCAAGAAAATCACGGTAACATACTTCCCCAATCTGGCCAATCAGTCCACAACCTTGCAGCTGACCTAGAAAAACCGACAGTTGTGGTTGGAGAGGAGCAGCAGACAGCAAAGCTCTCTGCCCAGTAAAAAGCTGCCTGGCACACCCAGAGAGACAGACACCCTGTCCAAAGAGGGTGGTGGGGAAAGGGAGGACTGTTGTTATATTGCTTGGTATATTTTATAATAACGTTAATTGGTAACTTGTTTAGGCAAAACTCAAGCTCTGTAATGTCAATAAAGCATTTTTTGAATCTTGAATCTTGAGAGAGAGAGATGCACATTTCTTCACCCCAGAAATCACCCTCCAGACAGGCTTTACTCCCAGTCCTTCCTTGCTAACTGAAATGATAAATGTTTTTTTAAACAAACCTGTCTGTCTTTCTTGCCTCTTTTTAAGAACCCGGGGCTTAGTGAATGAGGCTCATGTTGTAACAAATGCTAGAGCCTCCGTCTTCAGGTTTTCGTTCCTGCCAGCCAGTTTCCTCAGGGTGGCCCGAGGCGATGAGGAGGTGTCACCACCAGCTCGCTCTCATTCCGGGGCTGGTCAGCGGCCTTTGTTAGTAAAGCACAGACCCGCGCACGCACATTCCTCCTCGACACGCATTTGCGCCTGGGCTCTTTGCTGTTGACAAGCACAGGAGAGGGTTGTTTTATGTGCAAAACACACACAAGCTTGATTGCGAGTGAGGGAGAGTGCGAATGATTCCGATGTTTGAGACGGGGTGGGATAGCAGCTTAAATCAGGGCCTCCTCCTTCTCTGGCATGTCCCTCCCGGCAGCAAACTGCCACTGACGACAGCTCTCACAAAGGACCAGCAAGGCAGCAGGGTGGGGGGATAAAGAAGTTTAAGGGATGAAAATAAAGCTGAGAAGGGAACCTGACAGTACCCAGAAAAGAGGCATTGTGGGAAATGTGCCTGTGAAAGACAGAGTAGGGGGAGAGCTTGTGTGTTGGGGAAATGTGCCTGTGAAAGACAGAGCAGGGGGAGAGCTTGTGTGTTGGGGAAATGTGCCTGTGAAAGAAAGGCCTTGGATCTTTAGAGTGAGGGAAGTGCTTTTAAACTTACTTCTCAAACTTAAGGGGGGGCAAAAGATAGCAAATAGCAAAAGAAACCATAACGATAAGCCATCACAGTTACCAATGATATGATGAAATAGAGTGAATTCTGAACATCAAAATGAATTCACTTCAGTCCTGGTGTATTTTGTATCTGAAAAGCTGGCATGATAGATGTAGAACATTTAAAGACAAAGGACCCCTGTGCTAAATGTCTGTTTTTTCTTAGATATAAAAAAAATACTTATTGGACAACTTTTACAGTAAACGTAGTACAACAGGGCAGGAAAGGGAGCTGGTGTCTTCACATAAAAATACAGAATTGCAAAACAGTATAAACAAAAGTTGAGTAAAAAAGGGTAGGTCGTTGAGGTATTCACCTACTTTGAGATTCCCGCCCCGTTTTCTTTCTCCATCTGTGTTCCCAGAGAAAGAAATGTTGCCCCGTAGCTTGACAATACAGTGTCAATGCTCTAATAGACAAAGCAGGGGAGACAAAGCAGGCTGAATAGGAACTTCATGCTGGCTGGATCTGGGGGAAGTGTGTATAGAGAAACCTGTCTGATGTTGGTATGGGGTTGTTCCTGTGTATGTGAAAACAGCGGGGGGGAACCTGGCTTTGATGTCTTTCTCCCGCCCTCTCTCATCTTTGTAGTGGCTCTGTGAAGTGCTCTTTGCCAATGGCAGTAAAAAATGTATGCGTCTCGAGGAGACTGACTATTCAATTTGTAGTCAGGTAGGTAGAAGCAGGAAGGAGAATAAAGTATGTTGTACATTATACCATGCCCTACATATGTACGAGCTTGGAGTTTGGCAGACCAGAATGGATTGAATTAAAAAGGCTTTGCGTACTCTGAGTAAAGTACTGGTTTAACTTACACTAGGTAATGTACTGACTTGACTTACTCTGGAGTGTGGGTGTGCGTGCACATCTGGGGTGTGTGAGCTATGACAGAGGTCAAACAGCGCCTGTCAACAATGTTGCTGCTTGAATTTGACATATTAATGTGACCTGCCACAGCCAATAACTCACTACGTGTAGGCAGGAACTCCAGCACATGTGTAGATTTTTATAAGTCCAAAACCCCTTGTTAAAAATGAAATCTCCACTTGCGCTGGGAACTGCTGAGTGTGTTAATAAACCAGTGGCTCAGTCTATTTTCCTCTCTTTGAGTCATATATCACATTCTAGGCGTTGGAGTTTTTGAAACCACCGAAAGAATAACTTGTTTTCCATTAAAACAATCATTAATGGAGGGACAAAGAGTAATAATTGTTCTGTCATGGGTTTTCCACTTTATTTTCTCAACGGCTTCAGATTGATCTGCGCTTCAAATTGAGAACGCGTTTCCAGAACATTCTCATCCACAACTCATTTTCAGAATGGTCTAAATGTTTCACCAACATGAAATGATGCACAGAAGGAATCCCCTAATGAAAGTTCACACTTTCAGCCATTGAATAACTGCACAATAATGAATACATACTAACTGCAATGAGGATATATGCCGTTGTTCACGTACAGCAACGTTTCGTGATAAAACCGTTCTTTAAAACCCCAGCTGTGATAACCCAATACGCAGTAGTCATGGCATCCAGCAAAGTCGTTTGACCAGTGTTATGTAGCTTCCATCACCAGGCAGAGAAAAACTGTGAAACGTGTCATATTGTCCCACGTGACAACAGGCCGTGCCAGAAACCAGAAATGCAGAGAAGCATTTCTGTTGTATGAGAAAGGCCAGTTCTGTTTTCTGCTGAGATTCATGTACCGAGAACGAGCGGCGGTACCCCTTTATCTACTTCAAATCTTAAACACTGTGAAATACAGGACATTGATGGACCTATTTTTTGGTCATTGTTTACTGTGGTGGGTGAAATGCATGCAGAAGCCTCTCAGTGTGGGGTCAGGGGACAGAAGTAATCCCTTCCTTAAACACTGAAAACATGTTAAGCCCACAGAGATACACTTTTTATTAGTGCGACACAACAATTTCTCTTCAAAACTTGAGAGAGAGATTCTAGGAAATCCTCCATCTCAGTGTGAAATAAGCCTCACTGTGACCCTAAGAACACAATAACAAAAGAGCTGTAATACAAATCACACCAAACGCATCAAAAATAATCCCTGCGCGAGTTTTTTTCTGGTTCTTCATGGTTCCCAACACCTCCCTTTTTTTACAGCCCTGTCTTCCTGTGACCGACACAGCTGTCTCATGGGGAGGCACAGGTGTTATGTGTAAGTAGAGCTCAGAGCCTGTAAGTGCTACCAAGCACATCTACTCAGGCAGCCTTACTCATAACACGTGGTCCAACCCTCTCCCTTCCTATAGGCCTCCATTTTCCACTCCACCCCAGAAAAACCACACCTTCTTTCCTAACTTTCTTCAATATGTTTAGTTTTTATTTATGTATGTCCCATTCCAAATTAGAGTTTGTGCGAAGCAGAACCCTGTTCACTTCCAACTGCAACCAAGAGACGCACTAGGAGAGATGGGTGTCACCCACTGACCCACTGACCGCAGACACCAGTGCCCTAGCACCTGGAGCACCAGAGATACCAAACTACTTGCTTAAATAGACGGCATGGGTTTTAGGTCGGTAATCTGAAGGCAGGGAAAAAAGATCAAAAGAGGAAATTGACGTGAAAGCAGGCTAACCACTGGTATAATAACACCGCAGACATGTTGAGAGAGATATGCTCCGAGAGATATGCAACATACCTCAGATCTCCAGCCCCTGGCAATGACGTGCATTCAGCATTTACAGCTTAAATGGATTTAGATTTTTTTTAAAAGCCATGACAAATCACCAAAATATATACCAGCACATTTCCTGTTGGAAATGCCCTAAACTTGGATTTGAAGACCAAGCGTTTCTCCTGGTGTCTCTCTTTCCAAGGCTGCGGAGACTGTAACCGTAGTCTGATAGGTCATTTTAGATCGCTCTCCAGCCTTGTGCGAGTTCATTATTTTTCTTGTGTGTTCCTGTGCTTAAAATGTAGACACTGAGTTCGCTTTGTGCCCCACAAACTGGGGGTTCCAAGTTACCTTTTGTGCCCCCCAAATAATTGCCTTGTGCCTTTTTTCCTTATTCCTTCTGTCCCTCTTTATACACAATGAGTACATGAATTGTGTCATTTTTTACTGGAAAACAGAGGTCAATAGTGTTAAATTGTTTGTTATATTTGAATATTTATGACAATTAATGAGGCCACTAAAGCTTAAATCAATTTGGGCTGAAATTTAACTAATGATATATTTTCCTAATTAATGGTTTTATTGCTTTTTATTACTGAAATAATTTGTCAATTTGTTGGTTAGTTTTGACCACTGTTGATATCTGGGCGAAGCGCGTTTGAAACTGATTTCGTTATTCCACTGGAATAATGGAGTTATCGCTTGGTGTCATACTGGCATCTGTGTTGCAGAGTGACTTTAACTTTCAGGTAAACTACAGCAGCAGCTACAAGACCACAAGGCTCAGAATATTCCAGTCCATTCTTGATACAGGCCCCACAGTTGGCCTAATGTAAATATTATTGAAAAAGACTGGTGTCATAAAACTTGATTTAATGTTTTAATGTGCTGTTCAAAATGGTCACAAACCCATCTTGATACAATGGGACCAGTTGTCAACATACAGTTATTAAGCAAGCCTCACATTTGCACAGCGTTAGAAACACAGAGACGAGGATGTGACACCGTTTGTTTAGCTTTTTAAACAAGAACCTAAGAATCTTTCTCTCTCATCACTCCCTTTTCTCTCTCATCTCTCCCTTCTCTCTCTCATCTCTCCCTTCTCTCTTTCCACGTTCCAGTGGCTTCTTTTCACAGCCGTCGTAAGTACTTTAGTTGTTTAACATTACCTACACCCTTTTTTACCACACATTTCCTGCTACACCATTTGTTACCACACAAGCCGTCCCATTGA
The DNA here is from genome assembly GCA_025775065.1 of Hiodon alosoides. Classification (NCBI taxonomy): domain Eukaryota; kingdom Metazoa; phylum Chordata; class Actinopteri; order Hiodontiformes; family Hiodontidae; genus Hiodon; species Hiodon alosoides. Next base: position 35,734 of record JAOYSI010003513.1, read on the forward strand.
TTTACCATTTTAGATTTGACTTCCAACCAGATCAAGGGTCACAGATGGCAGAGGAACACATGACTGGATGGCAGCCGGCTGACTATTGAGAAGGGTCATGTGATGTCACGCACATGAGGTCACAAGGTTGACATCCCTACCATGAGCGCTAATTTCAAAGCACTGCCACGGGCAAAGACGTGCAAGCACTTGTCTCTCTTTAATTAACTGTAATGAAAATACATTTTTACACAGGGCAGCTGACATGGAACTGAATGAGAAGACCTGTCATGTTACACCCCAAATGTCCATTACATGCGACTCGTGGGTCACAGGTCGTGAAGGATCAGGAGTGTCCAGCACTTCCAAACATTTTCAATCTTTAACAACAACAACAACAACAACAACGAGAGAAACAAAAACTTCACTTTCTTCTTGAGTGCCCCCAGTTTAGCCTGAGATATTTCAAGTCTTAAAGAGGTCCAGGATAATGCTGAGGATGAGTTATAGCTCCTGGTGCAGAATTGCAAACATGTGCTCGGGAAAGAACTTTCCCTGGGTATTGCTTGTGTGAGTCAGAGGAGTTACTGAGGAGAAGGATTAGAGCAAAAATAACAGAATGAATAAATAACCAGCAGTTGTCTTGGGAAGTCAGTGGGCCTGTGCAGGGACTGTAACTGGGCCAAGTTATGGAAATAATGCGGCACTTCATGTTTTATTTGGTGTTTGTAATGCATGCAATTATTATGGTTAAAATCACATGTAATTACCATATTATTACCAATGTGGTATATAATAATGTAATGAAAAGAGAATGTAGAAATATATCTCACGGCATGGAAAACTGAAATGAAAAATGACAGATTCTTACATAAAGTTACTGATGATGCAATTCCTGTTATATGTAAATAATTGCCTTGTGAGGTGAGAGTTATGAGTAAGTTATTTATGTTTTATCCTGTCTTCTCCAGGACCTTGGGATCACTGAGGACATGGAAAATAAAAGGATATTAAAAATATTCTAAATATTCAATTAGAGATTGAAAGAAAAACAGTGAAAGAAAAGAAGAGAGTGGATGAGGAAGGGGGAAATAAAAGAGAGAATAAGAACATCTGGCAATTTTATTAAAGGAATTTAAGAGTAAGAGAGTGAGGGTGAGAGTGTGGGGGGAAGGAAAGAAGAGAATGAAAGAGTGAGAGAGTGAGAGGGCAGGAGAGGAGCGAATGTAAGATTGAGAAAGTTAGAGAGTGAGCGTGCAGAAGAGAGGAGAATGTAACAGTGAGAGAGTGAGGGGCAGGAGAGAAGAGAATGAAAGAGTGAGAGAGTGAGGGGCAGGAGAGGACCGAATGTAAGATTGAGAAAGTTAGAAAGTGAGCGGGTAGAAGAGAAGAGAATGAAAGAGTGAGAAAGTTAGAGAGTGAGCGGGCAGAAGAGAAGAGAATGAAAGAGTGAGAGAGTGAGAGGGCAGGAGAGGAGTGAATGTAAGATTGAGAAAGTTAGAAAGTGAGCGGGCAGAAGAGAGGAGAATGAAAGAGTGAGAGAGTGAGAGGGCAGGAGAGGAGCGAATGTAAGATTGAGAAAGTTAGAGAGTGAGCGGGCAGAAGAGAGGAGAATGTAAGAGTGAGAGAGTGAGAGGGCAGGAGAGGAGCGAATGTAAGATTGAGAAAGTTAGAGAGTGAGCGGGCAGAAGAGA
>JAOYSI010003514.1:0-15087 GCA_025775065.1 Hiodon alosoides
AGGTAGTTTGCCTTGGCATGGATTAGTTATCCGCTTGTGTAATTAATGATCACATTTTTACACAGCAAGATTTTACACTGCAAAAATAATGAAACGGCACAGTCAACAGACTTTGCATCTACTAAAAGGAAAGCAAACAGATAAACAAGGAAATACGGGTGTGATGCATTTTTATGACTTCTCCGCTTCGCCATATTTCCAAACTCCAATTGACTGGGCAGTATTAGAGAGTCCCAGTCTTTGAGTCAGTTCAATCAACGCTCACGTAGACTTTGATTAGGCAATGAGGGGGGTGTGGAAACTCGTGTTTCTCAGAGGTTTCGGGGGCAGTAATGGGACGGGGAAGCAAGCAGAGTGGAGTGTTGGGTTGTGGCACAGGGTGAGAATGCTACGAGCCATCCTCCTCGGCGTTCCCTGGCACATAGAAGCCAGCCAGCTGCCGGAAACGGGGCCCCCAGTCACTGAGGTAAGAGAAGTCCTGCTCGGAGGTGTTGGACAGGGTGTGGATTGAGCTGAGTGACAGAGCCGGGGAACTGGAGCCCTCGAAGGCGTAAGTCTGGAAAGAGTCATAGGGCGGCACGGAGAGATCGGCGTCGGCCTGCTCCACTTTCTTGTGGATATAGCCCCTGAAGACGGAGAAGTCCGCCGGCCCACTCTCTCCGCTGACTCTGCTTTGGATCCACTGGGGCAGGGAGCGAAGGTCCGGGCCGGAGTCCGAGCTCTTTACCTCAGGGAAGTCGTAGAGGCTGCGCAGGGCGCTCATGTCGTAGGCCTGGGTGTCCTGCTCGCCGCCGCCCTCGTCGTTGTACTTGATGACGTTGTCGCGCATGTCCTCCTCGTCCTCGGACATGCGCTGCCCTTTCCGCTGCCGCTTCAGGGTTAAAATCAGGAGGACCAGGACTGCAAGGGAGAGGAAATGAGATGCTGACGCCATTGTGTCTCCTTTTCAGTAAAGTCACGCTTGCGCTGACGTAAACTGCATACATTAATGAGCAAACTGAGAGTGAAGGCTTTTTACATGCCATTTTGAGTTCATCAGAAGTCGTTGAGAGCTAATTTCAGAGCTTCTCAGTATACTATTATGACCCTTATTTAATTATGAATTTACAAGTAATTTAAGTACTGAGGCTAATTAATTACATATAATTCACGTAAATAAAAATACAAATGCAAATATGTAATTATCATTATTCGGTCTCTCAATCAAACAGCATTTTTTTATACATTTTAAAAAAAAGGAAATTGTCACAAAGCATTGAACAGATTGCATTTTTCAGAGAGAATAATAAATACATAAAAAAACTGAAAACTCCCCTGCACAAAGATCTTAACGTTATTTTCCAAATATAGGTCTCAGCACAATGATATTTGTTTCATAGTAACCTCTTTTACATTACAATACATTTTCTTTATAATATAGAGATTATTAATAATAAATAATCATAATATATTAATAACTGAAGTTATTAAATTTACATATATATATATATATATATATTTGTTATAAATGCAATACTTTTTACATTAGTTAACTTCTAGTCAGGATTAAGATTTTAAAAAGATTTTCTTAGTGTTAAATCACGGATACATGACTAAGACATGAACAGAAATATCTGCAATATCCATTTTTTTAAAAGATCCACATGAATTTTTAAACGTAATCCCTGCCTGACTTTCAACCTTTTTTGTAGCGAGATCCATTTTTGGTCTTCTTGGCCCTGTTTACGTCAAATACGGATTGCCTTGTGACAATCATCTCTATTGTCTGAAAAAACAGGGGTCGAGTGAATTATAGCATTTGTGAGCCAAAAAGAATGAACGTGATCTGAACAATCCACTTGCTGGCCAGGATTACAACATCAATGCCTAATGAAAAGAGAAAAAAAAATGCACTGGAAATAAGGATTCGGTTTGAGCCAAGGCAAAATGTCTGTTTGAATCTGGTTTAAGAATTTAAAAAAGGTAATAAATTGCTCCCAGATTGGCAAACGGGGATCTGTTTAGTGAGAAGAGCTTTTGTACGCCAAAACTAAGCATTTCCGTGTTCATAGGCACTCATCTGAAATCCTTTTTATTACACATTTTTTAAATGGTATAATAAACCAAAACTGCTGTCATTTTTTCCCTCAAGATTTATTCAAAAAATGTAATTAAAAAAGAAATTACAAAATTGTTCTCCTTTCTGCCACTGACTAGAGGGGAATGTTACTCACATCAACATTCTCCCAGGGATAGGGACTGACCATAGCTTAGATGTTGCTGTATTAAATTGAAACAATATAATTCATTTAATGAGCATGGTCATTTGGAAACCATCGTAGTTAATAATTTAATAATTGTGTATAAGGAATAGCCAATATATAGTATACGTTTACGATGTGGAGCATTAGATATGTATTTCTTGTATTCTTGATATGTATAACTTGATTTCTTTCAGGTGTTTACTGAGGCAAAAGAACATTTCAAGGTTGATACTTTTAATGCTTCTTTTTCACAGTTTGAAGTTTGAATTCCTTATGGAAAGCTGACATTTTGTCACTTACCTTCTAACAAAGTTGCTGCCCTGACCTTGCTACAACAAATTGAATGTGTTGAGTTTATCAAATGTCAGCCAGGTAGCACGCAGCAGAAGCCACATTTCAGCTGTAAAATGTGCCCCTTAATGTGTTCCTGTCTAATAAAAAAAACGGCACAGCTGGCAACACTTAGTGCATTCCGCAATAAATACGTTGCTCATTTGAAGGTGTGATTTCTAGAAGGCAAACGTGAATAATGCTTATTATTGTATGTTCCAGCTGAAGCAACTGCTCAAACTCACAGCAGCTTCTTCACAAAAAAAGGGAAACGATTATGAAGTCCTCACACACGTATTTTCATTACGGGAAATATTTACACATTTCTCCTCTGCAGAACCATCTTTTCCCCTGATCTGGGATCTGCCATTCCCCCTACAGAATACAAAACTAGTATGCAGAGAAACCTCCATTCTACAGTTATGCATTGTATTCTGAAACAGAAGGCCTTGGGAAATTCTAATAGTTAATAAGAAGAAAAAGAACGGTTATATGGAGATGAGTTGCTTGGAGAGCCTATTTGTGAGAGTGAAGAGATAGACGTATATTAATGCTTCCAATGCCAGCATTGGTATCCCATTGCTTTCCACAAACTGTGTCACAAAGTAGAAAAAGGAACTTAAATGTATAGGTTTAATCAGTAGGTAAATCGCATGGCTACACATTGTTTTATGTGTGCAAACTTTATAAGTATCCAGCGTCATAAAGAGATAAATGATTGAATGCATTGTCAACATAATGGCAGAACAGGAATCCTTCCAACAAATAAGCTATAAAGAAGAGTGCTGAATATAACTAACAACTGAAAATAAGAAAAAGCCTAAATATGCTCTAATTTCGAAGGAATTAGAGAGGAAACTGAATCGACTTATTATGACAAGCAGAGCACACTAATTACATTATCATTATGTTAAATGCAATGGAGGTAAACCATTTTACATTTATCATCGGAAGGATCCGATTTTAATGAGCAGTGCGGGGAAAATGTCACACCTGCATTTCAATGTGTGATTGGACGTGCAACTTCTCAGCAGTGAAAGTTCATCGTCCAACTTTTAGAAAAGGGAGAGTAGAAGAACATTTAAGATATTACACAATCATTTTTATACTTTGTGTTAAACTGGCAGCATTTCTAAGTACCAGCAGCTTGTTATTTTTGTCTCTTTTATAAAAGTAAATGGGCCATTTTACGAAAGCAGTAATCCCAGACATTCTGTAAATGAACTGATTACACCGATACACAGACCGGTAGAGCAACTACTCTACTATAACACTAGTAATAAAACAAGAAATAAATGCATTATATGTATAAACATAAGGACTTTAAAAAGGCCACTGGGTTGCTAAGGTACGGTGATGCTTATCAAGGCATGTTTCTGAGCCACAAACATGTGGCAGCCCCACTGCGTACAGATGTTCCAGTAAGCGTGGCTGACAAGATGGCTAATTTACCCTTGGGCTGCAATTGCAGCATGAACCAAGGAGTTCATCACAGCAGATGGGTTGTAATTGGAAAGGATGTGCGCAGATGCCTTCGTGCGCAGAGATGAATTTATCACGTCACCTCCAAAATGAACTGATGGAGGGATTGTTTGTTTGTAGGTAATTAGGCAGAAATTTGTTTTCATTTGCCATAACACGCCGCGATTGATCTAATTGTACGACAGGTGCCAACGGGAAACTGAGCCCCTCTCAACCCCCCCCTGCAACTCCACGACCATTACCACTACACACACACACACACAAACACCAACACCCTGTGGGATTACAAAGATTCTCGGGATCCAAAGCTGCTTTTGTTGGCTCAAGGCCATCTTTACCGTCCACGCACACGGTCTCCCAGTACTGTCCAATTTCATGTTCTGTTGAGTTCGCACATCGCTGCAATCCCTACAGGTCTTGGCAGCACTTCAATGCACCACTGTTACTGGAAACTGAGGCAGAAGCTGATATCCGCACCTACAAGTGTTGTACATTCAAACTCACTTGGCAATGCTCTGTGTTACTGCAGCCTTTCCAAAATCGACATAAATGGCAATAACTGGAAACCCTTGTTTATGTGATGCATAGCGGAGGAATGAGATCTAGGGGGTTGAGGCTTGTGGCGTGATAATGCCACCTAAAATGCTAGATTATGTTCGTCATCAGCTTTTTGTGCGAAACGAGATCTCTTTAGTTCCTGATGCGTCCTATAGAGAAATGCAAGACTGATTAACCTTAAGCCTTCTAATAGTGAAAAATACGTGCACACCCTCACATACAGAGTCTTCACACGAGGGACCATCTAATATTATGTACACCCCGTTTTGAAAAATCTTAAAAAATTTAAAACTGGAATATTCACTTTTTATTCACGAGCTAATTATTCACGTTTTTCAAGAGCTAAAAATCTCAACAAAAACTGTTTGAAAAAAAAATAGATTTGTACTGCATAAATATTCAAGCCCATGTCAATACTTAGTGGAAGCAACTTTGGCAGTAATTAGAGCTACTTTGCCCATCGGCTTGGAGCAATTTTTGTGGAGTCTTGGCAAATTTTCCAAATCTCTCAGAGGTTGTTAAGGCAATACTTTTGGGCATAAATATTCTGGTCTTGTCATAGACACTCAAAGGCTTTCACTTATTATTCAACTCTGTACTTCAGGTCATTGTCCTGCTGAAAAGTTAATTTTAAACCCTAACAAGCCTCCCAGTTCCTACTGATGATCCTACCCCCTTGACATGATGCTTCCACCACTGTGCCTCACTGTAGGGATGGGTGTTAATTGGGAGATGTGTTGGATTCAGGCCAAATACAATTCTCTGTATTCAGCCCAAACAGTTCATATTGTGTCTCCAAAAAAATGCAAGACGCTTTATGCCTGTTTTCCATGCAGGCTTTGTGAGATGTTTGTTTAGTGATGGCTTCATTTTGTTGTGACAGTGACAGTGTCACAGTGGCAGTTTTACATACTAGTCTTTTTCTAGCTCAGTTTGGAGCAGTTTGACTGCCCGATCTTGGCAGTCTCTGGGTGGTACAATGCACCTTCAATTTCTTGAGTACACTGTGTTCAGCGGGACTTCAGTATTTTGTGCACCCTTCGAATGCTCTTGCAACATCTTGATCCCCGAGTTGTTTTCAGTGCTCCTTATTCTTTCTTTTTAACCCTTTGTTAAATGTTCACTGCTTGACAAAGGGGCCTCAGAGGCATGTGTATTTATTTTGCAATCAAAGGGTACTCACAGATGGTGGATATCCAACTTAATTGTCTGACTCGTTATGTTAATCCTGTGCACTTAATTAATTTAGGTCTTCCTTAGCCGAGAGGTTGAATACGTATGCAAATACGTTTTTAATTCACTTCATGGATTTACATTTTTGCTCAGAATAGGATGGGCATAGGCACAGATATCATGGGGAATGAAAGGCTCTAGCCCCCTTGCCTCCCGGGACAATGCAAGACTAGATGTAAATCATTTTCTTTTTATTTAAAATGTATTATGACGATAGTATGTTCAGCTGCAGACAGGGACAGCCCGTTAAATGTATGGTACGTACATAGACATAGATAGACGTGGATAGACAGTATTGCAGCCCAACATATTTGATGAAAAAAAAAAAATCAATCCAATTAAGCAGGATACGTGTTTATTTTTTCCCCAATTAATTTAACTTTTTGTTAAAATAAGTTTCAAACCAGGCTGAAATATTTATTAACTTCAAAGGGAATAATGTACTGTTTAGGTTTTCATAAAGCAAGGTCATTGTAAAAAAAAATTTATACAGTGTATGAAACACAGCATCTCATTTTAGGGTTAATTTTACAAGACTGTTTTTATGGTAATTTCTGTTACTTTCCCATTTCCCCCATAGAACATCCATAAATGTGATGATATATTAAATGTTTTACGAGCTATGAAAGAAATACAAATATTCAGGCTGCAATACGTTTACATTTTTTAATTTTAATACTTGAAATATGCTGTGGTCCCAAAGGCAGGCCTTGCTATAATGACATCTCAGACGAGAAACAAACAAACCGCAGGGAGCTGAGAAATGCAGGGCGCAGAGCAAGTATCTTCAGCACCACGGACAGCAGTCGGTTGAGGAACTACGCCCTGCGTGGGTGCAGCACCTTGGACAGTGGTCACACTCAAATTTCTCTCCTGCCAATTTCTCTCCTGCACACCAGAATTCAAATGCCCGATGGGAATGCCATTATATAAAGCAACAGAGAGACATAGAGGGTGAGCCAATCAGAGAGGGAATTCACTCACCATCTGCTCTCACCTAGCCTTTTTTCCTGTACACAGAATTGTCTCATTGGACACTAATCTGGATTCATGTGTAATAAACTATGTTTGAATGGCGTCTTCAGAACTTCAGAAGAAAACAGACAGTTTCTTCTGAATTTACCATTCTGGTTTACCTTTATTATTTTGTGCATTATTTTCTGGCTCTGAATTTGCTTCTCTCTTCTATTCCTCCTTGATACGATTACCTGGTTTTATCACGTTGCAATCGCAGTCTTACCTCCACCCCGACTGAGAGTTGGACTTACCCGCTACCCTGTTGCCGGCAGCGACGAGCGAATACATGGATTGCCTCACAGCTACCCTCTCAATCCCTCTAGTTCTGCTGGCCCGGTTGATCTCCTCATTGCCGCTACATGGATTAATATGCTTCTCTGATGGATTGTGCTAGCTCGACTATCAGTGCTAGCTCTGAACTGAAATATTCTGTAGCGGAGCTGCTACTCACTAAGCTACAGGATTCCCTCAGCTCTGATTGCTCACAGTGAAATTCTATGCCAACCAATACATACTCCGCATGGGTGTTGTCGCAACTTCATACATAGTAAGACTTTTACCATCTGTTCTTTCTAGTCAACTTACCAACATAATGCCCCTCGCACTTGCCAAAGTGTGCTTTGTCCAAATTTGAGATTTAGTTTGCTCCACTGGTATTCTTCCCCGCAACATAACGTAACTGACGATAACCTCCCTATCTCTAATTGCAAAGCTATTATGCTTGAAGTCCCCCTTTTCAAGCAAAATCACAGTGAACCGTATACTCCGACCACTTCCCCGCAGACCCCTCCTCTGAATAGAATGACATGTTCCTGAACTTTTTCCAAACCAAAATCCCAATGCATCCAACAATATCTGCTTACAATGCTCGGTACTTCTGTCGACAATGAGTTCTGGATGAACACCTCAAAGGCCCAGCCTAAACCATCTGCCTCTCTGACTTTACTCTGATTACTAAAAAACTCCATCAATGAGCTTGACCACAAATCATCCACTGCTTACCAGCCTTGTCTGTCTTTCATCTCTCCCCTGGTTGATAGCATAATTAACATTTCTCTTATCACTGGCTTCGTACCCTCCAAGATTACTATTGTTACTCCCATCCTCAAAAAGCAGAATTTAGACCAGGATGTTCAGGATAATGCCTATCCAATCTCACACCTTCCCTTTATCTCCAAAATATTGGAGCAAACTGTGGCAACTCAAATGCAACCCCATCTAAACTCCAGTAACTTCCACAAACCTTTCCAGTCTGGTTCCTGCTGTAAACACAGCAACATAACACCCCTGGTCAAAATCACCAATACAATTCTCAAAGCTAACTCAGGTTTGGTATTCATTCTCATCCACCTCAACCTGAGTGCCGATACCGTCTGATTGCCAACAGTTTCTGCAACTAAAAAAATCACAGATGAGGGTGTTGCCATCTCAAATTGTGTTCCCCAGGTGGCAGTATTCACTCCCCTTCTCTTCATCATATACCTCCGACCCCAGGGGAAAAAAGATCAGGTAACATCACAAAGTTCACTTTCACCGCTATGCTGAGTAAACCCAGGTCTTCCTCTCCATCAAACCTACATCAACCCTCCCTCCCAGCTCTCTAATCAAATTGCCTTTAAGACATCCAGAGCTGGATTAGCAGGGACCTCCTCCAACTCAACAGCTACTAGACTGAGGTCATTCATTTCAGTTCTCCAAACAGCACAAACTCAACATCACCACAGATATCTAGGCTCTGACCTCCACTTTCACTCTAACCTCCACTTTCACACTGAAACCTTACCCGCACTGCAAAACCGTACTAACTGTAATACACTCTCCCTTACCTACAAAGCTCTCCATACTAACTAGGTATCCACCTACTTTTATGATCTTCTCCAAGGGTATGCCCCCCCGCCTGGTCTTCATGTCACCTCTCCATTCAACCTTTCTACCATGGGCCTACTTTTCTTTTAGGATACATTTTATAACATATAGAGAGTATAATAAAAATAGATACACATTTCTGAAAATTTCCCCCATTTAAGACAAACATTTTGCTATAAATCTAAACACATTTTTCTCTACACATGCCTAAATACATAAATTGACCTACAACCGGAATTTCCAGCGATAAGCAGGAATTAGTCACAGCTTTCTTCAATGGCATAAATGCCAGCTAATTTTATAATCAGATAACAAATTAAAACTGTCAAAAATCGAACAAAGGAGGGAATGAAAACTACCACATTCGTTTGGGGCCTTTCTTCAAAAATAATTGTATAATGGCTGAGTTAACATCTCCCTCGGAAATAATGTATTCAAATGACGAGGAAGAGGACACACTGCATCGAAGAAACGCAGAAAAAAAGCTAATTTAAGGACAGAATAACTTAGACATGGCAGTTTGAGGGCTGCTAAGATACTGTGGTATTTATCTTTATCAAACTTTCCTTCTGAAGTGTATACTAAAGGGCCAACATTCCAAATTAATTTGCTGTGGATCAGATAATACTCCTCCTTGAATAGATCGAATACATGATATGTCAGGAAATCGTTCCTGATTTATCTTCAGGGCACCGAGGTGGCCAGGTGTGCCTCCACCCTATGAAGTACTTCTGCCTCGCCCCATGAATGAGAAACTCAAGCGATAAATGGAATTCACTCCTAACTAAATGAAGCTCTTTGGCTTTTGTTTCTGAATGTGTGTACATGTACTTTTTTTTTTTAACTAAATTTGCATTTGTTTCTGTTAGATTCAAATTAAATACTGGTGTTTCTGATTAAGTCTTTGACAGAATTCCAACAAAAATGCACAGCTCGTCCATTTAATCCAGATTAAAAGTTAAGAATTCTTCTATTTTTTATCCAAGATACTTTATTCTGCAACAATGCGGCGTTAAAGAGCACCAATTCAGTTACCACCAGATTTAGTACAATGCGAGAGTGATCGGAGATTCCATTTAGTCTATTTTTTAAATTGCAGGGGTAAAACCTGGGTACTAGAACAGTCAAATTTTGACAAAGAACGGTGACTAGATCGGAAAAAAAAGTTAACTCCCTAGTCATAATACGTCAGATTAAGGTCTGAGATCAAGCACCTCAGATCTGCAGTGGCACAAATCTGTGAACCGACACACTGTGATGCTGATCAGTCGGTCTTAACGCCATTCGTTTCAGCACCAATAACGAAACTAAGAGGTTTCTTATTGAACAATAACGTAGTAACATAAAAATACAATTTCCTTAAATAAACAAAATAATAATTTTCCAAAATGCCAAACGTCCACAGTAGCACATTTTAGATAAATGTCCGGCACTAGAAAAAGGTAATGGCATGGTACTTACTAGCTCATCTATACGTATCAGAGCTTCTCATATGTTCAAGTAGAAACAACATATAACCGTTTTTTTCTTCAAAAAGAATAAGCTAGCCAGGTGCAGCAAGCTGAATTTAATTAATGTCATGCTTATTCAGAGCCGATTTCACATAATTTAACTGATGACGGCTCTCCATAACATCTCCGTACATTACAGCACAGCGTTTATTTGTTGCAACTTTTACAGTACCAGCCTCACAAAGCTCTTTTTGACTGTTTAAGACATCTACAACATGTAAAAACACCACCGAAGATAAAATTCACCACTATTCCTGCTGAGTTGTCTGTCACAAAATGCATTGAAAGTTTAGGCTACATATACAGCAATGGACTACTTAGCAATTTTGCCCAAATAATGTTGTTTCATTGTAATACATGAAGACTTGTATTCAGTAAAAAGCACTGTTTAATTTTCAGATAGGGTTAGGGTTAGGGTTAGGGTCTTCTCTGGCAAAAGGACGAGAGGGGACACTGCGATGGATGCAAGGCTCGGATACTGAGTAAATTATACTTACAGAAGAATCGTCAAAACTGACAACTTTTAACACATGATTTAGCCGGTAGAGATTTTGTCATTCACCATTCGGCAACATTCAGCCCAGGATGAGTTTCAGCGCAAGATTGAAAAAAAAGACGTATGAAGTTCTTGAGAGAGTCGTGGCCAGTATCCTGGAGTATGGTCAAAGTAAATAGGGACATGAAAGAAATCTTTCTGCAGTGCTAGACGGATCAAGCGAGAAGAGTTTTTCTTCACCCAGAGAAGAGCTTCATCGGTGTCACAGAGGTAAACTACTTTGGACATTGCCTTAAATGTGATGGGATTAAAAACAAGCATCTGAAATAAAGCCCATCGCCTATACATTAAAGTTCACTGAATGGCAAAGCAAATTATGTTCAAACTGAGAAGTAGGTTTTTGCTATTCTCTTTAGATACAGACATTTTCACTAGTTTGGATATCAGGTCCCCATCAATTTTGGATGATAAACCGCTGGAGTCTATCATGTAAAAACCCTGGAAGAGGCCCCACCAAGACCCCAGAGAATGACTCTGCAGATACAAATGTATGATTTCAACATCGTACATTGCCCAGGTCAAGAAATCCCTGTAGCGGACACGCTTTCCAGGAATGCATCCGCATGCCATGACAGCGAGTTTCAGAGACGGCAAAGTTTTGCAAGCGCACATGGCGCTGAGCGAAGCTGAGGCAGATCCAGGCTGAAACTGAAAATGATGCGTAGCTCACCCCCCGCCGACCAGAGGAATTCTACAAGGATGGTCGGAAGAAAGGAGAAAAGGCCTACCAAGCATTTTAAAGTACTGGAACCAAAGAGATTGTCACAAATGAATGGCATCGTCTTGGAAAGTGAGAAAATAATCATCACAAGCTCTCCAGGAGAACAAATGCCGGCGTGCATTCATGTGGGACACGTGTTAATGGAAAAATGTAAACAAAGAGCAAGTGACATCTTATTTTAGCCTGGCATGTGAAAACAAATCAAGGAAATCGTTAGCAGATGCTCTATCAGTCTGGAATGCTGCTGGCGAATGTTAAAGAGCCAATGACAACCTCACCAGATCCCTGTCAGACCATGGCAGGATGTTGCAGCAGATCTGTTCACACGGAATAACAAGCCCTATGCAGTAACGGGGGGTTATTACGGCGAATTCTGGAGCAGCTTACAAGCACCAAATCCACCGCTGTCATTCAAAAACTGAAATATGCTTTCTCCAGCCATGGGATACCTGAGAGAGTCATCTCTGACAACGGCCCCAGTTTAGTTCAAAAGATTTTGAGATCTTCAGACGCTCCTGGGATTTCCAAAATGTGACAACTAGTCCCATTACCCCCAGAGTAATGGTCGAAAACAGTAGAAGTTGCTAAATCTCTGTTAGAAAAGAAGACAGACAAGAAAGATCGCTTCAGCGGTTCACTGAAATATGGCAAGACGCCGGTGGATAGTTTCAAATCACCAGCGCAGCTATTAATGAATCAAAGACTGGGTTCCATTTTGCCCTGCAAACCCAAGCAATTACAGCCTGAAGTTATTAACCACACGCCTTTGCATGCAAAACAAAAACTGCACCAAAATAACTGCTATGATAAAATCCTCAACCTAATTCAGGAAGCATGTTTGCATCTGGGTTAAACGTATGATGATATTATAGTGAAATGGCTATTATCGATGCCTAGTGTTTTTATACATTAATTATTGAGGAGTGTGCAGTGTATCAGCCAAGCAGTGCATGTCAGTTCATAGATAAACAGTGAAAACAACAGTGAAGAAGAGGGGAAAAAGTTTTTTACAAATGAAAGGGATGAAATACTGTGGGCAATTACCATATTTAGTGCTGATTGGCTATTAGCTTATCTAACCGGAGAGTAATGGAGCTAAGAAGTCAGACGATGGTTCACATTGAGGAAGTAAGATGTCTGCCTGCTGAGCACATTAATAAACCTGTTCATCCCGCTATTGTGTAATACAGTATCGGCAGGACAGGTGTCTCCACTACTCGTCGGGCAGATAGAAGTTAGGCTACTCCTGTAGTTCACTCCATTGCCTCTCTACGCTGGTGGCTTTTCCCCAGACCATGCCATGACTAATATGAATAAGTTCAGGCCTATTCATATCTCAGTACTGAAAAAACAGAAACATTTTTAAAAAACAATAGAAAAAAACAAACTTTTAACCTTAACTAAAAACGTTCTTTTTGCTGATTAAGGCAGAGTCATTTCAGTCATGGCTATACTTATAGAGATATGTAGATAAACTATTGTGATTATTTGTTTATTGATCTGTTCAATGCATTTAACACTCTGCAACTCTGTGGTATGAAGAATTACCTTTCATCTTGTCTGAAACTGTCAAATATGTGCTTTATGCAAGGCTTAAATACAATGTGTTCCCCAAGGATCTATTCTTGATCCACTTTTGTTTGAGTTAAAAATGACAAAAATGGCGTTTTTAATATTGATGCCACTCTCTAGCAGAGATTTCTTTCTTCTTGTAACTCATATCCCATACATTGGCTGCTAGTTATTTACAGGCAACTATCTTTCTAGAGCTTCTTCTAATTGTCATTTCAGACAACCCAACAATAGTCACTGTAGACAACAAAAAAATAAAAAAATATTAAGTGAAATACAAATGTTTTGGTGTTTTAGATATATGCCTTTTCAGATTAACTGTTATAAAATAACCTTGCAAGCAGAGAACATAAAAATCTATCTTAAAATTAAAGAAAAAAAGGAAAAACTTTTTGAAATACGTTAATCTGGGAGATCGGTAACTGAAAATTGTTTGGAGAATGAGCCTAACTGGTAACCACTTTGACCAAACTGAGAAATCAGCCTATCTATCAGTATATTTACAAATTCAATTGTTCTTGCCAATAAGTCAACTGTTTGTACTTAGGAAACACTTAATTTGCAACAAAAACCAAACATTTTCTTCTAACTGTGCTCATTATATGGGCAACACACATAGCATGCATAACACGGATCAGCTGTTTGCAGGCTGTGGCAAAGGGATTTGGAGGTCAGGGCATTCTAAGAAGGCATATTGTGAACATTACAGCCACTGCATAGTGTTTGATATTTCCCTAACAATCTGCTTTCATGGCTAAATCAAACAGAAATACTTGCAAGCATTGCTCAGATGAATGCCTTCATCGCCTGCAGGCTCGCTATGCTAACAGGAGACACCCGCTTCTCTTCCTATCGGCGCTAAATCTATCGCAAAAGCTGTGCAGACTGCGGGGTGTATAAAATGACTGGTGCTCATGATTGGTTTCGCGCATGGTGGCAGAATTCGTAGCGAAGTAGCCTCAATCTAGCTGCACAATCAGCTGTCCCAAATTGTATGTGTGCTTTCTAGGCGTTCTCCAACGGCTTTCATTGCGTGAAAAAAAATATTCTTGCTTCATAATGCATCAGCACTTCGCAGCAGGGATTTTCGGTGATTTTTTTCTAGGGTCCAGGAGCAACAGATTTAATGGTTTTGGTTTAAGATCTATTTTCTTGTTTAAATGATGAATTCTCAATAAGGATAATAAAACTTAGCAGAACACTTGTTTTCTAAGTGCGTAAACAATTACATTATTTATTGGGATGCATCAGGCTAATTATCAGGCCTGACAAGTCTCAACATAAGCTATCAAAAAGAGTTGAGAAGTATGTCTAGAAAGCTATGTATTTGTTTTCTGACACTGCAATTACCTGCAGGTTCACACAGCCAATATTGCATTGTAGCTCCTAATTCGATCCGAGCAGTAAAGAGTATCAGTCACTTACATATTTATGCATGTTAATCGGATTGGTATGGTTTTAAAAATATTTCGACAGTTTTTTTATTTTTTTTTATATCGTAGGACTGATTAAATTCCTCCGTGGATCTGTAAACTGCCAATACCCAGTTTTCAAAATCTTAGTTGTTTGAAGGACATTCATTGCCAGTAAGATCTAATCAACTCCTTCTAACCTAACTCCTGTTGATTTTCTCCAAAGCTTAGTGCATTTCTAACCTCCAATTTTTACTGTTTGCGTGTTCTCTTTTAAAAAGCTTTTAAAAGTCTACTGAATAAAATATTTTTTGGAGTTTTGAGATTACATAAGACATGTCAAACACAATATTAAAGCATCCGTTCATTAAAATTAATAACAATAGCAGTTGGTTGGTTAGTGCGATTTCTCCCTCAGACATGAGGACATAGAAAGACCCAAAGGAAGATTTTTAGATGCAACAGAAGAGAATGAGAGTGAGTGACATTGCGACAACTTTTCTTCTAACGCAAAAGTTAATCAGTCCTACATAACTTTAAAATATGACACAGTGTATCTCTGTCACTCTCTCTCTCTCATACGTAT
>JAOYSI010003517.1:0-15087 GCA_025775065.1 Hiodon alosoides
CTTTACTCTGAACCACAGACCAAGTCCACAGAATGCTGCCGCGTGTCCCGGCACCTCTTTACTCTGAACCACAGACCAAGTCCACAGAATGCTGCCGCGTGTCCCGGCACCTCTTTACTCTGAACCACAGACCCAGTCCACAGAATGCTGCCGCGTGTCCCGGGGACTTCTTTACTCTGAACCACAGACCCAGTCCACAGAATGCTGCCGCGTGTCCCGGGAACTCTTTAGTGAAACTTTAAATGAATAATTGTCACATTTACACGTGTTAGTTTTATTTACATAGTTAATAAATATTTATATATGTTGCAAACATATATTAAATCTTAGGGGCAACATAAATTACTGCACACTGCATATAGTAGAGGAGGAGAAAATACTCATCATACACCAACCAAGGTTAAATTACATATTTATCATTAATTTTATAAACATTTACAAATGTTTTCAACATTCATTAGGCTCAATGTTTTCTGAACATTTGTAGATGCATGACAGATGTATTATGTTTAAAACGTGAATCATGTTCACGCATTTAATAAATATTGCAAAACCAACACACACAAAAAAAAAAACTTTAGCTAGCCTAATCACTTTCATTGGGTCAAATCGTATCCCGACAGCAATCTGAAATAGTGTATCTGTTACATGGTGCAAAGCACCAAAGCAAAAACAAACCCAAGCACAGCTACAAATAATAAACATGATTTTAATGAAGTCTTTAAACACCATCTAAACCCATAACAAAACAAAACACAAAGCAATAACTCACCCTGACTGAGGAGAAGTTCAGGGTTTAAATGGAAACCCAATGGGGAGGTGCTGGGCCAATAGGAGCAGAGGAGATCAGACAAGGGCACATGGGTCTGTGGAATGGTAATTGAATAATTGGCTGACAAGAGCTAGAAGTTGTGACTGATGACGAAGAGTGAGGGCAAACTGTGACAGTATCATAAATTGAAATCAAATGTGTGCGATTTCTAATCGCTGACAGGATACGATTTGACCACGAAATAGTAAAGTAAAATAGTAAAATTAGAAATGCCAGGCTAACTTTTCAGTTACCGCGTTTGATAATTGCAGTCTGATTAATCAATCAACAATAGCGTTGATAAGTTAACGGTTCAAAGAAGTTGACAGTGACAATTAAAGCTATCTCTCTATGTATAAATATAGTATAAACTGTTTTGTTTTTTTATTACCACAGTCACAAACAACTTAGGTCAATTATATTGGCAGTGACCCCGTAGATCTGTCAACATATAGTACTACGTGTCCACATGCTTGGAATGACTGCCTCCAGTCCAAAACTTGGTGGTTTAAGGGTATTTTCTGTTCTCCAGATGGGATGAGTTAATTAGTGGTAACTTAAAGGAAATAGAGCGAAATATATGGACATTTATGAGATCCCCTCTGAAGGACATGTTGGAGAAATGTATTTTTCAACAAATAAAACTGAACATAGATTTTAGTAGCCAGTTTGAAAAGTACATTTTTAGCTACAAAACTCCCCTGCAATGCAGACTAAGAAATATATTTTCTACCCAGATGTTTTATTTATTATGAAACGTTAAAAAAAAAAAAAAATCATAAAAATGGATTTAGACTTTTATATTATTAAATGGCTCAGATGTGTGCGCACTTTTGAGTAAACACTTCATCTCCTTGGCAAAATGACAGTAAGCACAGCAAATCTTTAGGAGTCTAACCACAAAATTCAATTAGCATAAACAGTGTTTAAGGAACAACATGACATTATCAGTTCCCCCCATTATCTATCACTGCACTTCACATCGCAAAATACATAAGTAGGGTTTTTCAGGATTTTTTTAGTTTTGTTTGTTGTGAGGTACTTCAGTACTTCAGTACTTCAGTACTTCAGGATTCTCCAAAGCCGGCCCTGATGTCCTTTCGTCCCGGGATGAATACATTTCGAGAAAAATATTTAATTACTGGGAGCGCATTAGGGATGTGATCTGACCCTTCAGTTGTGATTATGGTCTCGGCGTGCATTGATGCTTGCTGTTTTATTCTGTCTAATCTCTCACACGGGACGTTGAAGAGACTGAATTCTCCAACATCTGTCTTCGGTTTAAAGTGATCAATGTAATGGAGAGTGTTTGGATTGTGAGCACACAGCTCAGGGTATGTTGAACGAAAATCAATTAGTCATAAGCTTCTTTAAAATTGCTAGATTAGCCTCGAAATGTTAACATCTTGTTAAAGGATTGTTTTAGGGAGCAGTGTGGATTCCCACAACGTGCTCAAAGGCTGGACACCATCTCATCTTCTGTCTTGGATCAGTGCTAAAATGAGGACTGAATTCCTCCTAATCGATTCAGTCGAACGTACACAGTTTACCGTTTCTCTAGGGAAAAACAAGAGACGGGTTTCGATGAGCTCAGCTCCCAGATAGTTTGGCAAGGCCGCACACTCCGTCTCTGGAGCTAATTGGAGATGATATAACATGAAAGGTAAACAGAGGAGGGCAGCTATTTTTATGAGTCAGTGAGGCTTCGTGGAAATCAGGGTGGAGATCAACATGCTGTGGAAGAGACCTCCACGTGAAAGCTGGTCCAGTTCCAGCAGGAACCTCCTGGGCAATGTGAACAAGTGAGGCTGTGGACCCAGCAGAAGATGCTACATCACTGTACAGATCCACCTCAAGACTATCCAATGGAATGACTGCAAAATATAGGGGGGGGGGGGTATTGTGAGCAATTGTTTTATTGTTTTACTGTTTTATTTCTTTTTTTTATTATTGCAGGAGAAACAAAAAGAATAAGGAGAGTTTATCCTCCCGGTTTATACTAAGCCTTTGGAAAACAATGATGGACCTGCCATGAGAGGCGGGCACAACCCAACAAGCACATTTGTTATTCTGCATTCCAAAATGACAATATCTACAGTGATGAGAGAGGCAAACATGTTTTAGCGCAATAGGTTGCAGGCTATATGTCAAAAGTTTACTTTAGCCCGGAATAAAATATCTGGTGATAAAACTGTCGTATCTGAGCTTTGGAGCATGTCACTCTTATTGGACGAAGGCAGCAGGTTGTTCATAAAACACACACAGATCCAATAATTTTTAGAATTAAACTTTAGGGTTTTAACTATGAAACTATACTGGTTCCTGAGGCCAAATGAAAGACACATACACTGAACGTATCTTGGAAAAGAAAAATCTAGGATATTGCATGCATTACAATTATCTAAAATATGTGCATTTCAGTATACTTGCAGAGAAGAGACTGGAACAAAATCTAATTAAATGACACCAACGAAGCTTATTACACAGATATTACAATTCTTTAAACTACTTTTTTTACATCTCATGAAACTACCAAAAACTTGGATACTATTGGAATGGCTTTTCCGATATGTAAAAACATGGCTTACTAGAAAACCGTTCAATGTCATTCTCCAGAATTTTACATCTCCCATATTGATACGTAAAAGCTCGTTTTTATTAACTCTTATATAGGCGTACAACTGGGTTGAGATCTAGTGACTCTAAAGACCATAGCAGATGACCCAGATCATTTTCACACTCATCAGATCATTCAGTGACCCCTCGTGCCCTGTGGATGGGGGCATTGTCAACCTGGAAGAGACCACACATAACAGAAATGTTTCACCATGGGATAAATGTCACTCAGAATAACTGAGTAATGATTTGCAGAGACCCTACCCTCTAAGGGGATTAGTGGACCCAAACCATGCCAGGAAAATGCCCCCCACAGCATAACAGAGCCTCCAGACCCCCCACTGTAGGGCTTTCCTGTTTGTGTCGTTATTAACATACATTGCTATAGACCTGGATTCACTTGATGCTTTTCATTGCATTCCCCTTGCACAACCTGATAGGCCCCGTGCATATCCGCAACACCGGGATGCCGTTTGCAGCACTTATGTGTGTCACTGAAGTGCGGTGTGCATCAGGCCTGCAATGGCGTGGAGGTAGAAAGCTTCTGCCCGAATAAACCGCTTCTTCACCTTGCTGCCTGACGTGCAAAGAACATCTTCATGAGAACCCAAACGTGAAGCACCATTCCCCTGGGCTACCCCAAAGCAGGGCCCCCCGAAACCGTATACCCAGAAATCCCCACCAGCTGTAGTTACACCAGCATGCAGAGGGACAAATATTTACCAACTCTAGTTTCAAATCCATAGGTATGCCCTCTGCTTAGCATGACCATTCAATGTCATCTGAGCGCTAATACGCACACTCTGCTTCGCAAACAGCACAGAAGCAGATGGGACGCAAACTGATTGTTTTTTCAGGTGTCATTTTCGCATCCGTATTGGTTTCAATTTACAGCGATTGGAAATAAATGGTAGACAGAGTGCTGCGTATGTTATCATCGCATGTTTAATTCAGAGTCGTTAGTGTTTCACAACGTGCTAAAGATGAGAACCAAAGAAAGGTTTTCCAATGGAGTAAATCTAATCCGCAAACCCAGCATTTCACTGTGGCCATTTGTATCGATGGTGGAAATAATCTAACGCAGGTCTGTATGCTTTATACGTAACCGGGTTTCATTTCTGGACGGCTTTTGATGATCTATGGAAAACTACAGCT
This sequence comes from Hiodon alosoides, assembly GCA_025775065.1. Lineage (NCBI taxonomy): Eukaryota > Metazoa > Chordata > Actinopteri > Hiodontiformes > Hiodontidae > Hiodon > Hiodon alosoides. The sequence goes on from JAOYSI010003517.1 coordinate 4,583, forward strand.
CACTGAAATTTTGAACAAGCTTATTGACGAGACACAGCGAAGGAAAAAACCGGAAGCATTTTCACAAATTCTCTCTCTGAAGGCACGCTCTCCCTTTGGGCTTGTTTAATTATATTACTTTAATAAAGGATCAGGCAGAACAGGAGCCTTTAGAACTCATTTTGTCATTGAGGGCTTCTGTTTTGTCTTTCTCGTTTGCCCTGGCAGTGATTTTCATCAGTTTTGTGATGTGTCTTTTGAGCATGTCAAGCCGGAAGATCTGCTAGCTTGCAAGAACCAAAAGCTGAAAGCATGAAAATTGCATGGACTTTGCAGGAGGCTGACAAGGCATGGGGCGGTAAGGAAGGCAGCCAATAATTAGCATGGAGAAAGCTAAAAAGAATTGAGGGTGCAGGCATCCCGTCTGTGTTTCTCTGAGCAAAAATTGCGCTATCTTCGTTCTTTTCCATTAACGTGTGCCTTTCTGAATGATGAAGAGATGTATTTTTCTTTTTACACTTGTCAATAGTTCATAACCCAGCCCACACCTTATCACAAGTGTACTGCTCCTTGGGTGACGTACATGGTGCATCATAAATCTATTGAGAGAATCTTCTTCCATTTCCCAGGGACTCCCATTAATCTTCAGGCACCCCGCCCAGGGAAATCATTCTAGGGAGAGAAACAGGCAGACCTAAAAACTCAAAAGTAACAAAGACTTATTGGGTTACCTATACATCAGCTAGAAGACCTAAGATGTAAGTGCAGCCTTCAGAAAAAATTTTTAAGAGAGCCCCACCTGGATATTGTGGCACGCCTGGGCATTTGCAATAGTCAGGTGGTCTGGCATTTATTCTACGCTTTAGTAAGAAAAATAACACAAAGAAGTTAACCTATAAATCAAACAACAATAAAAACAGAGCAGAACCTTTCCGGCCACTGACCCAACAAAGTAAGAAAGCCCCCACCCCCCGTCTCTCTTTTTAAACCGTAAGGGCCTGCACCTATGTGTGTTCTCATTAAGGAAGCCACATGCCGATGTGTTAGCCTGGTGCTACTCAAGGGCGTTTCCTCAGGGCTGCCTGTCAGTTTGAGCCTACTTGGGGGCGTGTCCCTAGGGCGGCCTGCCACAGATGTGTATCTTTGTGTCAGACTAATGAATGGTCTAGTGTTCCTTGGCTACGGTTTGTAAGTGTAAGTCCTTGTTTTGGTTTTACCGCCGTCTGTTATACTTATGATCTTTGTCTTATTTTAAACGATCATTTTAGTTTGTTTAAAACATTTTGTGTGTGTTTTTTTTGTTTTTTTTTTTCCTTTTCTTTTTTTCTACTTCTTGTTAAACATACGTGCTATTACCCATAAACAGTTGCCTGAGCGGACACTATTATTCATTAATCTTTTCAGGCCGGCTCAAGGCATTTTTTTAGTTTTCAGTATTTATAATGACTTTCCCAGTCCCATCATGAAATTGTTTTATAACTGTTTGTGCAATAGTGTTCCATTCTGCTTTAATCCCCAGACCCAATCATATACTCTTAAGCCAGTATTGAAGGAAAGTATGGCAACACAAGTGTGTTGTCCTAAGCCAATACCATTCCATTTTCCTCTCAGTAATCAGTAAATCAGACAATATTTATCACACAGTTGCTCTAAACTACACCTTGGATGTTTATTTAGTCATTTATTTATTTCTGTTCGACAGATTTATGCACAGCTCCATTTCAGTGATTTGGAGATTTTTTTTTCTGTTATCCGTAACGGGCGATATCCCCTGGTGGCTACACCCTTTTGGTGATCTCCATTTGCTTTTCTGCGACACGGCACGGATGTAATCGGTGGTCCCAAAGACAGTTCCACTTCAGTAGTTGTCTGCTGTTGGTTTGGATAGCTTGTGTGCTAAGTACGCTCCAGGTCTTCGGGTGAGATTATGTGCCTTGTTCTACCGATGTTCTGTGAAGGCGCCGCACCATATGTGTAAAGGGATGAAGAATTCATATTTGTTTAATTACTGATGTCTTCCTACTAATAACGACACACACACAAAACTGTTTTTTTTTTTAATGCTTCTGCCTTATCCATTTTCCAGTAAGTTCATTTTCAGGCAATGACGGTTCTGCTGCGTCAGCTCTGTCATATAAACAGGATAATAGCTTTTATTTGGATTTTTCACATTAGTTCCGAGAAATATCGAGAGCTGTCTGACACTAAGGCATAAACAATAAAAGAAAATATTCTGTGGTAAGGTGTCGAGACTAAATTTAGTTCCCAAAACCCCAAAATGTAAGTACAGTACCTAGAAACATTTTTAAAGTGCAAAAATCTCATGACGGGGCCTTTGATCGTTGGCTCAAGTAAATCAATAAAGATGTGAGACCACAACGCTTTTGAAGAGCTTCTCTAAATATACACCGCAGGATGCACTGACTAAGTGTGGGCTATTTTTAAAAGTTTTTTGGGACCAAACACAGACGTTTAATGGGACTGCCTTTATAACTTGGGTATAGCCCAAGGTGAAAGTGAAGAAATAGCAGGCAGCCGGTACTCAGGTGGTTTACTTCTGAATTTGGAGATAGGGTACCCTCAGTCTTTTGCAGGAATGACACACTGCTTTGCTTATATAGAAAGCTGTGTGGATCTTCCATCCAACAGGAAACCAGATTACACACCCAGGGCAAAGTAAACATTAAAGAGGTGGTTTGGCCGTCTTTAGCTCAATGTGTTCCACATTACTTACTATGCTGTGGCTCCAGAGTTCATTTCTATGCTAATTGTGACAACTATAAATTACGTTGCAGGGAAAACAGCTTAGAAAAATAATAGACATGATGAAAAATAATTGCAGCAATAAAATATCCATCACTTAGTCTAGTTAGTAGGTATAGACTAATACGTTCAAGAACAGTCTAAACCGTCAAAATTCAACAATGGGTTGTCAACTAAAACATGAGTTTCCATCATACAGCATTACGCAAGGTATGTTTATACATGCCAGCATCCTAACGCTTCCTAGAAATAAATCCTAAACTAAGAACAATTACTCTGATTGCAATAGAATAAATGTTTTAACTAAACGAAAAGGAAGCTCGGGACAAATCATCGGCGAGATCTGAGCGGGGTTTATCCCCTGGATGGTGAACGGAGGGGAAGCAAGTCCGAAATCTGAAATCAGGGAACTTGCACAGGTAAGGTGTGAAGGAACATGTGGAGATAACAAAAGGAGAGGAAAGAAAATAAAGAAGTAAGTAGCAAGGACTGTAGATATCCCCGAGCACGCAAAAACTCCAAAGAAAATCCCAGCCTAACATCTAGGGGCTTCTTTTAGTGATGGACAGAGCTACAGTACGCGACAGCAGCAGACGATCTGATTACCCATCTGACTGAAGCTGCATTGAGTGTTACATAAGGCCCCTGGACCCAGACTCTCCCCTTCTCCACCAACACTTGTTTTGCCAGGAGAACGTAGGTATGGATAATAAAAACTGCCCCATTTTGCTTTAAAGGGCCCTAACACCTATAAAACTGCTATCAGTTATTTGACACAATTCTTTTGCTAACGCATAAGGCATAAGGTACAGGTATAGCGTGACTGCTATATTATTCCATGGGATGTGAAACTGTGAAAAGCATGTGTGGCCTGTGTGAGTATAGACTTGTGACAGTTATTGTGTGGTTTTAGAACAGTTGTAAATACCAGATGCATTGACAATAATACAAATTTAAAAACTTGGTTGTGCATGTTCTGTATTCTATGAGATGGGCGTGTTCTTGTCTATACACTTAAATCATTCTACGGTAATGGCTTTTTACTTTATATTTTCTGGGTAGTTCCTGTTCAGTCATCATGTTAGTACAGGTGGTGTTCAGGTGAAGTCACAAGTAAGTACATTGGTGTTACAAGAAGGTAACCCATGTTTTATGCGGATCTTTGAGTAGTAGTTGCCGAACTGGTGTATTTTCATGCGTGTGCCGAAACAAGATGGAAATTTACATTATTTGTGTCATATAGTCATTTTAACAGATCCCACAAGTGTTAGAAGCACGCCAGCCTCAAATGTGTGTAACAGTTACATATTGCATAAACAACGTGCACCTGAATATCACTTATACTTAAACTTATACTACCTACCTTTATAGGTACTATGTAAAAATACCGATTTCATACCAATTAACTAGGTGAGACCAATCACAACATACTTTTACAAAACGGCATATTTGACATGATTGGTCAAAGCAGTTCTCCATGTGGACTTCCTAACGGAGGATCTCTGTTGCTGCAAGCTTTCGTCCACAAACTCCAAAGCAGCCCACCAGGCATTAATACCTGACATATAGTCTGAGATCAGGCATGATTGAATACCAGGCCTGGAATTATGACTTTCCCAGAATACTTTAGAAAGCCAGTAACGTCTGTAGGCTGATTCCTATGTGACTTATACGCAAACGCAAAGTAATGGCTATTGTCACTGCAGCTCATTTATAAAACATGAATAAAATAACAGGAAACGATAAATTAATGAAAACTGCAAGCTTCACAGAGAGTAATTTTTCTTCGTCCTTAGGCATCCAGTGTGAGCCTCTAACAATTTAATCTCCGACAGCAGATTCCTCCATGAAATGCCCCCCCCATCGACTGTTCCCACAAGCCCTCTGTCTGCTGCTTTTCCCTCATACACCCGAGAATTTGGCTCTTCCCGTTATCTTTTCTTCCTCCCCTCCCATCCTGTAATTTGTTTCCAAACATTTTACCTCACTTCCTGTAACCCTCCACCCACAGTCCCACCCACCAGTATCGACACAATGTCCCTTTTCTGCGTGCTGTGATCCTGTACCTCATTGGGCCCAGAGTGATACGAACCTCCACAACAAAAGAAGCCTGGAGATTCTTTCAGACTTGACACAATGATAGCGGAGCTGTAAGTTCACGTCATCCAGAAAGCAGATATGTGGCTCCCGTTGACTTTCCCTGGCATGAATGGTAATAAATACCATGATTAAAGAAAACGCGTCAAGAGATCAATAAAAAAACTTTTTTTAATGAAATGCTAGATGGTTAATGGTTGGCTAATATCTTAGAAATCTTTTTGAGTAGTGTGTACACATGGTTAATGCATTTACATACCAGAGTATGTTTTAACACAATACGTTATACTGGAATTGTGAGACGATGCATTTCGTTTATTTCACAGAGATGAGATGAGTGGAATGTCGGGATATTTCAGATCTCCTGAAGTTTCCTGACCAAATCCCACAAAGTGTCAGCGATCCACAACACAATCTCCCTCGTGAGTCATCCCAGCCAACACGTAACATTGTAGCAACGTTATGTCAATGTATTCGAAGAGATGTTCCAGCAGAATTCTCCACTGAGGATGTCGGAACGCTAGGAGTGCCTAGCGATGAAAGAGCAGCCTTACTGAGATAATAAACATAAAATAAAAAAAAAGATTTTGGTAGAAATAGGCTAAACACTTAGGGGAGGATTCAAAGACGGTCAGAGCTCATAGTAACCTCACCTCCGAGGCAAAGTTCAATGTTGTTTGGTCTTGAAAGGAACGGCCGGCCTTTTTATCGCTCTGCATTGTCAAGCACTAGCCATGGCAACTGGCCCCCGATCTATAACTTCATTGACTTGCGATTTTAACGTACAACTACCTAGACCGTCTGTCACCCGACAGCTCGTCACTCCACCCTGACATTCCATAATACTGTTCCCTAAGAGCCATAAATTCCAGCAAACACAAACTTCCTCTCAGACGGAGTGCACAGTTGCAGCTACTGAGGAATAGGTGTTTTTTTCAGCGGCAACACATAACATCTCATCCAGCCTCTGCTCTGTGGTTTCTTTACTGTGGTTTATCTGGAATAAATTAGTGCGCCTCATTTGTGATTGGCTAAGTAATCCCACATGTGACAGGACAATGTGTGTTTCCATTTGCCGTTTCTGACCTCTGCCCACACATGCAGGCTTCTCATAGCCGTTTAAAGACTTTGACTTTATATGATTGTTTCGTTCTCAACAGAGCACACTGGATCTCCCTCTGATAAAAATAAGTGCCTGTTTAGATATACCGTAAAAGAAGCAATTTGCCTCCACTTGGGTGCGCTCGGTCTGAACACTCTGCCAGTTTTTCCCAGTTTAACACTGAAATGCTAGACTTTTTCCCAAATAACTTTGAATTTACTTTGAATTTATTGAAGATCAAACTGCACACATTAAAGTTAAACGATAAACCGTAAAGTAGAGTATTGATTACTATTCAGGAAACAACCCAAAGCTTTTAAAAGATTCTAAAAAGATATCCGTCTCCTTTTCCACTTCCCAACTAAAAGTCGTGATCAAAAGTCAGACATTTAATGGAAATTGAGAAAAGTACTGAGAAAGCTGTTGGTTGCCTGCAGTATTTATTTTTATTTTTCTTTTATAACTGTCTAATTGCAGCCTGGTTGTCTTTCTGATTCCACTGTGCACACTATTCACTAGGTTCATGGGAAAGGTGAAACCTTAGCAAAAACAAGGCATGATTTACTGAGTTAGGTGCGCTTGACAGGGATGAGATATTAGCATTTTAAATCCATCTACTCCTTGGAGACGAAGAGAAAACTGGCAGCAAGTCTGTCTTCGGTGCATTGGCACCGGTGAATGTAGCTAAAAGCTCACTTTCGATTGGACGTCCCTCGCCGTGAATCATCCCACACTGACAGGGGCAGAAAACACATTTCAAGTTCTTGCTTGCCCTGGAAAATAAATGTATATTTCTCTCTCAAAAATGGCAAAGGTCTTATTTGTCATATCCGCGACTGAATGCACATTTGCACCGGCGTATGTGTGGACGTGCGTGTGAGAATACGCTTGCACGTGCAAACAAATCCACCATAAACCCCTAGGAACCCCATGGCTCCTGATTTGTGTATGGTTGCCTGCACACACACGAAGATTACATATTGCAAAACCCTTATGTCATGTATTTTATTAGAAGTAACAACGAGTGGTGGACAGAGAGCTAAAAGCCCAGAAGTTTCTGCATCTAACTCAAATCCATTCCAGCCTTATGTTACGCAGTCTTTAGTACAGGGGAAAGATGAGATTTTTTTATTTTTTGAGGAACTATTTATCTTCCACAAAAAGCCTTAAGGATTACTGGTATTATATTTAATTCTCACATCAATAATTAAAATTGATGACCCCATGATAACCTTAATTTATATTACATTACACTATTGTTCAATCAAAGAACTCTCACTTAATTTTAGCACTTAGCACTTAATCTCAGTGCTTCAGCGTTACAAATCTAAGGTCAACCATCAAATTCGATTTGTTACTGAAGAGGCTGTCATGGGGTCCCTCGTTGTTAAAAGGCTTCTTTATACTGTTAGTGATCAACTGAATGAGTGCCGTATCGGAGAATATAGACAAGGGGCATCAGCAAATCAGCATAATGACTAAAGACAAAAATCCAGAATCAATGAACACGGACTTGTCTTCATCTTCATCCTCTACCCCAAGGCCTGTCTACCATTGTTCTATACCTTCTTGTGGTTAAAAAATGACAGGTCTTGATATTTATGTGGCAAAGCTCAGCCCTGGGCACCCAGCCGCACACTTTCCTGTCAGCAGGGATTCCTGTTTGCTCTGGAGACAAGCGCTATTAGATATCTCCCCCAAAAGACCAGCTTTTCTTTATAATTAGTGACAGAGAGGAATTGTTGGCTAGGGCTGGATTCCTTGTCTTCTCCTTTTGAAGCAGACGTTGGACCAGAGGGGAAGACGTCTGCTTCCTCTACAAAAGATGCACTGATTCTCTCAGGGGTCGAGACGATCCTTCAGCAAGCACTGCTGATATGATTTGTGGCCACATCATTTACACCTTTAAAAACACCCTAGAAACTTTATTAATGTCTAAAGACGCTGCGTGGAGAGAATGTACATTTTTAAAAAAGCCAACAACATAAGCACTGTGAATGTTTTACAAGAAACAAAATGGACAATTTGTCTTTATACTGACAGGTTTCTTTTGGAATATCTAAAGGGTCGGCCAGCGTTGTAAGCACAGAGCAGTTTTACTTAAAGGAAGGTCCCTGTTTAATCCCGGGATAGTGGTGGTGAAAGGATGACGGCTGAGCGTGGGAGCTCACGAAGCTGCCACAGCGCAGGCTCCTGCCCAAACGGGGGGCTGGGACTGCCGTCTCGCCTCCCGACACCGACACACATCAGGGCAGCGCCGTCGGAAAACTGCGGCGTGAGACGCCCAGGGGGGAGGGGGGCAAGTCAGCACCTCCGTGTGTGGGAGGCCTGCGGATGGGTGGGGGAATGTTCAATCGTCTGCGACTGGTTTTCATTTGATCCCAGATTCAGTGCCATGTCAGTGTGTTTTGAATTTAGCATGAGTGCCGTAAATCGAGTATCTTCTGTGCTCGTTGGTTTTTCTGTCAACTTAACAGAATTTCAGGCCTTTTAAAAACATGGCGTTCAATTCAAGCACTTATCTCCTGTGTTACAGTCGGATAACCTTAGTCTGTTCCCATTATCTTCTACTTTTTGCATTTAATAAGTTCAAGACAAGCTCTGCAGATATTTTGAGTGCATTTTACTCTGTGTTTATGTGATGGAGGAAACTTTATCATATAATTATACCCTATGCCTAATCAATAGTCTAGCCTAATTGTTACACCATTTCCTCAATTATTTCCATTTACTGCTAACCAATATATCAAAAGTTGAAAACACAGAAGTTTCACAGCATTTTTGCAGTTTTACTTAACCTGAATTGCACCAGTAGAATATCCAGATGAAGAAATGGATGAAGTGTGCAATCGTGAGCCGTGCACGTCACATTGGATAAGAGCATCTGCTAAGCGACTAAATAATGTAATGGCCTGCTAACTCAGCCGCAGGCATTGGAGGGGAAGAAATGCTTTTTCATCTCAGAGCTCGGTCGCTGACGGACAAAGAAGAGTAAAAAGCCAGAACTGACGTAACCGGGTCCTAATACGTGACGGGTGTTACGACCAATTCCACCCTCGCTGACTTTTCCGGCATTGTCAGAAGACAGCCGCTGCCAGGCCCTTTTGGCATCCGGTTTGGTTGCACTGCCCACTGGACGTCACAGGATGGCCTAACTGACATTGTCCAAACATTTTTCCCATCAGCCCAAGTCCCGCGGGGCCATTTGGACGGAAACAAGGAACATGACAAACTTATGGCAGGTACGGAGATGAAGAGATACGGAAAAAACAACAAAGAAAAAATCATTTCCCTTTTAGACGCACGTAAAACAGCTGAGACAGGTATTTTAAACACTAAACACAGAAAATGAATACAGCTTTTATAAAAGCGTGTCTTCATAAGCAATTTTAATGAAGAATGGAATATTTTTTATATTTTTAAAATAGTGTTTACGTTAGAGACTCACCAACACCTATTGATGGTCATTGAATGATAGTAAGTTCATGTCATCCTGTATAGACAGACCACACAGCTAACACAGTTGCATGTACCATTATGTGGCTAACTAAAATTGCTAGCCACATAATAATAATCCAGAACTTCCGTTGTATTTAACTTCGTTACACAGATTAAGTAAAACCTTTTTTTTTTTTACAAAATATTCATTTCTATCCATTTACATTGGTTTAGTCACTTGTCATATAAACTTCCATGGAAAATTCATCACATTAATTAACAAACATCTAAATTTGGTAATTCATTATATTCTGTAACCGCTTACACACGTTAAAGGAATTAATATATGTAACTTTGGATTTCTATTTAGCGTGCAAAAATCAAATAAATTCAGCCCCAGGGAATAACTGGCTGTGAACGTAAAGTTTGGGTGCCAAGATTGAGGCTTAAGTGTAAATTGCAGACCAGCCCAAAGAATCTTGTAAATATTCTGACTGGTAACAGACAGTCAAGTCCTTTCAAAGCAAGCAGACCAACAGTCGTCATTAGACAATGTGAACGTCTAAATGTGCTTGTGTTTAATTTAAGGATCGTCCCAAGACCACGCCTGATCTACCCATAAATACAGTTGTTGGCGCACTGGCATTTGTCTGGCTCAGAAGTCATGCAAGCCAGTTAACTGGGGCACCAGTTAATGACCCGTTTTATAGAATTTTGAGACAAGCACAAAATTAATCATGGATTTTTAGCCATTTCTTGCTAATTGAAAACAGAATCTTTCAGTCAAGTTAGAATACAACAAAACACTTATCTAGCTTGCACCTAAGTTAGGCATAAACTTCTAAATGCTGGTCTTTTAAACCCAAGTCAAGCATTAGCTGGTAAAATGAACAAAGAATGGCAGCTCTGTGGACAAATCGATTGCCAGATCTGATCTACTTAGATCCTGTCTTTTTTCAGTCAAGTCCTCGTAATCCTGTATGTTATTAAGTTTTATGGTTGCGTGTAAAACGGAAATGCTAAATAGTACATTATCATACAAAATGACTGGGCTACAAAGCAACTAGTTGAGGTATAAATATTACATTATCTATTTTTATAAGAATATACATACACATATAAATAT
>JAOYSI010003518.1:0-15085 GCA_025775065.1 Hiodon alosoides
ATAGATATAACTACCAAAACCGCTTATATTTATATATACTAATCTGCATTTGGATTGTAAACTGTGCTGTGGCTAATTTACAGGGAATTCATACCAGAGCACTCTCAATAAATCCAGTGCTATTTGGCATCTGTCTGCCCCCTGTTTCCAGTCATTACACATTGGCTTCTTCCTGTTGCCTGTTGACTTACCTCATTCGAACAAGCAACCTAGCTAGGCCTCCTGCCCTCTGTTTCAGTAACTGCGCCTAAAGGAAAAATTGTTTTTGCTGTAAAGAGTCCTTAGTTAGTCTTTACTAACAACAGCAACAACCGCAGTGCTGATCCATTTTCAGTGTGTTAGTGTATCAAACCTCCAGGTTCCTTTTCAGCCTACCAAATGTAAATATTGAAGTTCTGTTAAAATATTCTAATGGGTACTTTGTTTATATTGACTTTCAAAGTAAAACACCATTAACCACTCAAATATTGAGCCAAACTAACGATGCATTCAAAGTTCAAAATCTAAGTGCTGCTGAAAAAATGTACCCCCACAAAACTGCGACTGAGTGAAAAAAGTCTAATTGTACTGTGACAGCAAGTGACATAAAATTAAGAAGTCAGTTAAACAAAACAATCCCATTACCTACCACAAAGTCAACTAAACACTTTGGTTTTATTAAAGAAAGAAAACAGAAAAGCATTTGGGGAAGCCTAAAACAGACTGACATACATCACAGTGATCACTGTGATTTAAATTAAGGTCAAGCACCTCACTCATTTCTCAGTACTCTGGAGGTATGAAACCATCTGTATGATAATAAACATTTAAGGTTCAGTGTTGGATGTAACCACCCCATTTGTACTAAGGGTGCTGGCGGCGCTGAAATTATTCAGACTAGAATCTCAATACTCAGCCCTCAAACAGCCTCAGTGGCAGTCTTTCACTTCAAAATGGACAAGATCGTTCCTTGGGATTTTTCCAGCGTCGCAGTGCAGACATCATCAGCATACACAATCTGGTGATCCGACCGATACGTCTTGGTTTGCCCTGAAACCGGAAGTTTCTCTCCCCAACTAATTAAGAACAACTGAAATATAGTGGGCGCCCATGGTACAGTTTAGTGAGAAACTCAAAGTTTTGTGAGAAAGGTCAGAGCACCAATGTTTCAAGAGGAAAGCTGGTAAAACCAATTCTGTCAATAACCGCAGATCAAATTTGCATGGTAGCCCACGTGGAGCTCTATTACCTTCAGAATTACAGCATCACTTCTGCTCAGCCTAAAATAAGTTATCATCAAACCATTATATTTTAAAGGCTTTAAATATAAAGGCTATTGAACTTTCTCTGCCTGCTCAGGCGAGACACTCTCAATAATTCAACGGAAACCATGTAAGACCATGTAGCATATGATGGTAGAGCAGTAGATACAGATAAAGAACATGTGTTAGTTCAGTGCTGTGCTGTGTTTTTTGCACGAACGACATGAATCAGGATGTTTCCAGTGGAATAGACAAGAGAACACAGTGAGGACAAATTATTTCACTGAAATTGCGTTGATGAGGGGGGCGCTTTAGATAACGCTCTTATATGGAGCAGCGGGCCACAATCAATTTATGCAAGTTCTTCGGGACCAAACTTTAAGCCGGGAGCAGGATTCCTGATGGTTTTTTATTTAACCAGTCAAATATTCCCATCATGCATCATCCACAGGAATGCACCTAAACTAAAATACCTGACCTCCTTCTTTCAGTTTTTTTTCCTAATTTTTTTTTGCTTTAATTGATTTTTTGGGACCTGGTGTCAGCTGGTAACCATTCACACCTTGAGGTCAGAAATCTAGGCCTGTGATAATGTGACGTTTATGTTGGGACATATGTTGGTACTCCCTTTCAAAATAAACACATTGCATAAAATTAACAAGTGCTAACAAAAGAAATATCATGCCTTGGAAGGAGGTTTATAGAAAGGAGGTGGCTGGGCTGTCTATGGGTATTTAATCCTCAGCTCCTGGTCAGTGAGAAATGGTGCCTCCTGCAGGTCCAATAATAAATCCCCGGAACACCACTTGGCTGACACACTGCATGTATCATGGGCTCATTGAGCCACGTTTTCAGGATTACGCCAGTGAGTTCACGCGCAGATGGCACCAAAAAATGTCATGGCGTGAAAGATTGCCATTGCAACAAGCTGTCAGTGTTACTGGCAGCGCCATGTCACTGACATCCACCGAAAAGGGTTCCAGGTGAATTGGTCTGGTCGTTTTGTGGTTTTTCAAATCTTGTACAAGCAAATGTCCTGCTCAGTCCTCCGTCTAATTAACAGGTGAGCGACTGCATATGGGCAGAGGAGAGGGACCATCTGGCAAAACCGTAGGATCAGGCACAGAAGGCTGTAAAACAACCCTAACCCTAACAAAAAAGCACGAGTTAAGCCAGTTTAAGCGGGGATCATTGCTGCTTTCAGAACTCAAAGAGAAAACTGGGCTGGATTTGACTTTATGTGTACTGAAAGCCTATACAGTCATTATTAATTTCCCCCTTTTTTTTGCAATTATCTGCATACGGCCGATCCAACGTCCACAAGGAGCTTGGTTGCAATCGGAGGTTTACCTTGGCAAAAAAAAAAAATCAGCACGGGCGCATTCTATGCTGGAACAGGTGCACACATATGAACATCGAGCTCCTCTTTGTTTTTATTTTGTAGTCAAACTGACAGTGAAGGTTTGTTATTAGACAGAATTTTTTTTTGTAAATACTGAAACATTTGTTTCATTTGGTCAGTACTCAAAAGGGTGTATTTGAAAAAGGTGTAAAAAAAACACAGGGATTCCTCCCCTGTGTACTGTCCTCCCCAATCTCTTGCTTTAAGGAGACAAAACCCTGGAATTCCATTAAAGGGAGTGATGCATCGCCCAGCTATATTATGATTCACCAACTTCCTGCCTCTGAAATGGAATGCTCACCATGATTCATAATGCACCCGGCGGATGAAGCAGCAAGGGCCTGGCTGGGCATATATTTAGGAGAGACACTCAGAGTCAGGAAGGTCTAATCAGAGGTCCAAGCATCAGAGGCCTATCCAGAAAAAGGTCAGTGGAGTTTAAAGGTTATGGAACAGCACGTTCCACAGAACTGTTAGTACTAACTATCTATATATATTTTTTTAGACAAAGTATTGGTAATTCATTGAACAACCATAAACAATAAAGTAATGTACAGGTAAAAGAGGACATTTTATTTCTATAGGTTTCTTACTATTTAATGGAACACTACTGTATACAATCATGAAACAACAAGGTGTTTTAAATGTTACTATGAGAGGCAAAAATTCCTTCTTATATGATTTCTATGGAATGTAGAACAGCGTACCAGACCATTCTCGTTTCAGTCCGTCTAGTTTACATAAAAGTGTAATGTTCATCCTCTTTGTCCCATTTTTCTAGTTCAGCAATCTTAGAAAGCAAACATACACAACTGATAATCTGCTATCTATTACATATACAGTTCACTTAAAAACATAGGAATTGCTGTATCACTATATGAACTATATCATTCATTCCTTCCAGAAATTCCCCAATTTATTTAATTAAAAAAGATGTCTAACTTATCAGGATTGGCAGATCCTGTCAGGATTCACTACTTATAAAATACAATATACTGTATAATGTTTCACTTTTCACTTTTCTTTGCAGTTTTTGAGCTCACTTCTTTTTACCCATATAATTATTTATTTTGAGCATTCAAGTTTTTTATATAAATACAAAAAAAAGAGTAGAATTTACTGTAAGGGGGTGACCACTTTTGCAAGGAAAAAATATAGATAATATAAGCAAACTTCCTTTAAAGTGACTCCTTGAATAAAGCTATGAAACGTTAACGAGAATTTGCAGTCGCATATACCCAGCGTTGAAACACAGTTACACTCAACATGAGTAAGTACAGGAAACTGGCTTCTGACAGCAGAGCACTAATGAGCACTGCTGGGGGAAATCAACATTAATGTACCGAACAGAAGCGATTCGCTGAAGAAAGATATTTTAGAAAGACTACTCAATGTACTTTTAATTGCAGGTTGCGCATGTTTAACAAAAACTCTGAACTGAAGAGCGATACGGATAGAGCCGTGATTTACAAACCATCTCTAACACATATGCACACACAGGCCTAAGCAGGAAATCAATTCTGCTAGGAGTGGTGCTTTTTATTTGTTTCCACTTCAGTCGAACCCCTCTCTGCTTACAAAGCAGTAATGTCACGACTTTGCACACACACACACACACACACACACACAAACACACACTGCATTCTGTCTTTCCTCTCTTTCTTTCTCTCTCTCTCTGTCTGAAAAACAGAATGCCAATTAAACCTTACATAATTTACGTAATTAGATGTAGCATTTATTATGTTAACTCTGGCTGAGAGACCGACTTTCCCATAAACATGCTAGACGATAACACAAGCTGTGGCTAGGGACAGCGTTTACTCTTCTGAGCATTCACTAGTGAATTCACTGTGTATCAGCCTCAGTGACTTACTTCAGCTAAGCAAATACATCAGTATAAAGTGGGAATAAAGAAAAAACTTGGAAAGTTATAATACATTTTACCTAAAAAAGGACTCAATTTCCCAGTGTGTGGTTTCAATAAACTGCAGCAAATACAGAGGCAGATCAGCAGCTAGAGAAGACCATGAAATATTAATCCATCGTAAACTCATTATTTTGCTGGTCTTGCCTGGCTAAGTTGTGATTGATTGCTATGGCCCAGAGAGACTGTGCAGCAGACAGAAAGGAGATAAAATGTCTTTACGTGTGCTGTATATTTTATACGAAGCAATAATTTATACTATAATGAAAACTCTTATCTCAAAAATTGTAAATATAAAAATAAAAGTGCAGCTAAATTTAAAAAAATAATATACAGTGAATATATTTTTAAAAGAAACAGATTCCCCCAAATTAATTTTGAATTAGTCAAAAAGCCCTTAAATAAACAGACCAATCTATCAAAAGCAACATCAGATAGTTTACTATTTAATTATGGCAACAGCTTGTGATACTGTTTGGTGTGATGATGTTACATTCAACTTTTTTTTTCTTTTTTTTTTTTTTACTCATGTCAAAACAGCGTAGACAAATATCTTTAATTAGCCAAACTGAGTTTTCAATACATTAATGTTAAAGACTTTGATAGTTCTGAACATAAATTAAACATTTTATCATTAATTGGATAATTGAATTATTAATATAACGAAAATGGACATTTGACCAGAAGGCCAAAAACATAAAAATCCTGGGGAGGAGTGTAAAGGAACTTTATCGTAGCGAAGTAAAAATCAGCTTAAGAACTGGAAAAAGTGTAATACTGGGCTTTGTAAAAAGTTACCATGGTGACAGGTGTCTGCTAACCAGTTAAATGGGATTAGTCTGCACTCTCGAATAGAGTACAACAATCCAACATAAGGATATAGTAATATATACAAATTTGAGCTGCGTTCCAACCATATATATTCAAGGCCAAAATAATTTACTTGTCAAGCCAAGGTGTAATTAACATCTCTGGTATACATGCATTAGTAAGATAAAGTATCTTGGTACATACTGTCAATACTCCCGTGTCATGTATCACTATCAAGGGAAGCATTGTTTTTCATTTGTTTAACCGAATAACTTAATGGCGACTATAAATCTTGGTATCCTTTCTTAACCCTCCTGATGTCTAGTTGGCCACATGATCGATAAAAAAATAACCTAAATTATACATTATGCGATTATAAACCATGTGTTTTACCATTAATAGCATAATGAAATTCCCTGACAGAAATATGAAAAGGAATGAAAATCATAGCTTGTTAGCAAAAAACAATAAAGTTAAACTAAGTAGTATAGAGGTTAATTGAAACCCAACAATTTAGTTGCTTAGCAGACACTTTGCTCCAAACCAACTTACAATTTCTACATAAATCCACTTCTACAGCTGGATACTGAATCAATTCAGGATACGTACCTTGCTCATGGATACAATAACTGGGATAAATCAACAACCTTTGGGTTACAAGGATGTCATCATAACCACTACACCAACAGCTGCTCCACCAAAAAAATAATTTTTATTTTTAACTTTCAGTTTTAGCCCAGGGTTTATTAATTAAAATATTACTTGTGTACTGGTGCATTTTCACGTTTTTGGGGAAACACTGGTATGTCCATGAGAGTGGAAAATTAATTCCACATAAGCTCAACCTTAAATATCTTTTCCTTGGAACTGAATAGAAGAAAACATAGGTAATTGCATTTTATTTTATTTCGTCTAAGAAAGCGCAAAAGGGAAGGGAAAAAGTTTCCTAAGCATATATCCACCTGTGCAAGTTGACAATGGGTAAAAGGAAACACAACATCTTCCCCCGGAGTGTGTTAATTAAACATGTAAATAATCATGTTTAAGATAAATTTACTCAAGTGTGGCTCGTTTGGTGTATATGTGGAACATGATAGAATCCCAATTTTTCGAAATATTTTGACCAGTCAGTATCTATGAGACAGACATAACATATCTGCACTTGATCGGTATAGGTATTAATTTACTTGTCCAAGAGAAATTTGACTTTATGCATTGAAGCAGTGTCAAGCTCTCAAAGTGTAATGTTGTACAATGGAGCCCTATGGAATTTTCCAGATTTCATTGTGATTAATTAAAGTGTCACCATATTCCAATTGGAATACTAGCTTTAAAGAGAACATTCACACAAATCAATAAAATTGACTAAGACTAAGACTAACGACTAAGAACTATTTTGTTCCCAAACCCGTGAGGAACACATTTTCTGTGACTACATCATAAATTCATCTGGTAATATAAAAGTAACAGACCAATACTTTGCTACATGGGGTGTACTGCATCATGGCCGAGACATTATTTTTCATTCCTCCCTGGGATTTTTAAAGTAACCAAAAATAACAAGTTAGGGGCTCCATACAGCAGAAATAGTTTACATTTCTCACAGAAAGAGATCTTTTCTGAAGGTGAAATAGCACATTCACAGCTGAAATGACAGCGCTGTGGCGTAAGGTCACTCACGGGACTCTTTATTTCCACTGGGGTTCCCTCCGTGTTTGAGGAATAAAATTGAGCATTGTTTACCATTTCAGAAAGCTCAACCAGGAATGTATGATTATAACTATTGACAAATTTGCAAATAACACTTCCACTTAGCTATGTGGAACTATTTAAGAATGAAACAATCTATTTCTTGTCATATTGCATTATTTGACTTAGATTATGCATTTATCCAGGCAAATTTACAATTTTACAATTTCACACTATATGCATTTACACAGATGGCCTTTTAATTTAATTTAGATTAAGTACATTTGCTCAAAGTTTCAGAAGAGGTGGTCCTCCTAGGATTTGAGCCTTGAAACCTACTGTTAACTTTAACCACCACACCACCAGGTGTCCCATGCATAGCTCACCATGTTATGGCAGTATACACTGTTGCACTGTAGCCCTCTGGGTACCCCAAGACAAGATGGAAGAATTCGATGAGGGTGTTTTCTGGGACAAACCGCAAATTTAATCCATGTTACCAAGATTCTAAAATACCCTGATATGAAGTATGAGAGTCAGCTACCTAAAGACCCTCACCCATCTTGGATATTCTATGAAGATGCATTAGAGCACTTGTCAGAAAACTGACTTTCCAAAAAAGAAAAAAGAAATGATTAGTAACTCTTATATTTACTTAAAAGGCAGTGAGTACAATCCAAAATAAGCCCAGCCCATGCTCTGCCCCCCAAAATATAGTAATGCATAATGCAATATGAAAGCACTAAAACATCTCATTATTGAACCCTGCTTTGAAATCATGGATCTTTTTGACAAGGGATAATTCGAAAAACTTGATAACTTTTATTAAAACTTTAATTCAAAAGGCATGATATGGCTAACTATCAGATAACTGAATTGTTACGAAATGGAGGTATAAATCCGTCAGAAACCAGAACCGTATGGGGAAAAAAAGAGTTTACATTAAAATAACGTTATCTCTTTTTGGTTGATCTCCCGTAAGACTATCTGGCTGTAACCAGTGAAAAGACAAACTGTTCATCTCAGCGGTGTAATGAAAATCGCGCGTAGAATAAAAGGAGTCTTTGATATTTAGACTAAAGCCTTTTTATTCCGACAACCAGAAGCTGCGACGTCTGAATTTGTATACACAAACCAAAATAAATTCTATACTTCCTAAAGATTATTTTATTCGGTTGCCAGCGCATCGTACGAAATAGAATTTTAAAATAAAACTCACGTTGCACTTACCATCATATTCCCTTGCATTTTAGCCGTCTCAATCAAATCCTTTTCCTTCATTTTTAAAAAATGGTCTTATCCTTTTCAACAAATCCGGTTTATTGACTTTTCAGTCCGTGTAATCAGCGGTTTGCTTTACCAGTCTCTTCTCAGTTTCTCACCAGTCTTAAATCCGGTGTAGTAGTTTAGTGAACAGATTTACCTTGCATCGATCAGATACCGTGGTGCGCATCAGTATTTCCTGTTGATTGACAATTGACGCGGAATGTCCCTTATTCTTGTGCGCGGGGTAGAGGGGCGGTGAAACACGATGTTAGTAAAATAAGCATTTTACAATGTGTAATACGTAGAATAACTGTAGTTTGTTTTCTTGGGTTTATTTGTTGCAAAGCAAGAAAGATAGACAACGAAACTACACGTAGCTACCTTGGCAAACGGAGCCAGTGCATGCACGGGTTTTTAAAATACAAAGTTCCAGTTTTACAAGAGAAAACACGTTACGTTGTCGTTCCCGAAGAAACACCAGGATATCCACTAGGCGTGCAGAAGATTGTACTTGATCTGAGCTAGGCAATTCAGTGACAATAACCTGAGTAGAAATGTTCGGCGAAATTTACGTCGTCGTCTGTGGTTTCAGTTTTTACGCAGTTATCTTTATGACAGGGATGGAACGATAGGCAAAATGCGTGCGTACGTGGTGGAAAGAAGTTTAATATGCTGCGAAGCACAGAGCATATGTGACCAGTATTAAATTAAGCAGCCGCGACGCCGAAACAAAAATACTTATATTTAGGAAATAAAATTCACCTGAATTTTTTATGAACCCCCCTGACACGTTTTAAGGTAATTTTAATGAAATTACTTATTCGTGAATATCTAACTTAAGAGACACTATTTGAGAAAATGTACTTGCATCCATATTATTGAAAAATACATCCTCACAATTTCTAAGGAGTAGTTGTCAAGATTGCTTTTATATTAAGAACAAATACGGAGATATTTCTCTAAAACCATGTTAAATGGGGAAAAAACTGACTAATTTAATGTTTTGCACGAATTTTATAAGCCTATAAAGTATTTTAACGCATTATATTCCTTTAGTGGTCCTAGCAAACATTGCATTCACCAATTAATTATTGATACAACGTCCCATTGACCGAATGGGGCTGTGCTCAAACGCAATGCCTCTCTACAAACATAGACAACTTTCTTTGTATACTGACCCAGTAGACATCACAGCAAAAGGCACAAGGTTTAAGGCTGCACATTTTTTCCTGGAAAAACAACAACAATCCCTCTATGTAGACATGTGTAAGATGTTTGAATGTTCAACAGTGTCTTTCCATTTGTCTTTAATACACATTTCATCAGTGCTGTACTGTGGCCTCTCCCTTCTGAACTTACTAAGTAAAGTTTACAGACATAAGCCAGATCGGGGGCCATTTAAAATCCAGTATTTAAAATACGAAATTTTTTAATTTAAGGACTTGAAAAATATGAATGGGAGGTAAGTATTAGTAACCATTTGTGTATGGTTTGTCAGTTTCTGGAGGTAGTCAGGATCCACTGCAGTCAGGTTCATCTTAACCTAATAAGCCAATCCAGCCCATCAGGCATATTTCTCTGCAGGACTGTCTATAACACTTGGCTCCATGTGGTGAGGATACATAGTTGCAGCCAGACCTGTTTTTTGAGCTCGATAACAGGCACTAAGTTTGCACAGCACTCATTGAATGCGGACGGGGTTAAATCAGCAGCTATGAAATGATACGACAAACAGATTCTTTCCAATTAGTGCTGGTCTCACTGGCAAACATACAGCAACCATGTGAGCAAGGAGGTGCAGGAAGTTTCTCCATCCTGCCTGTCCCCACTTCACACTCCTTCACAGACAGCACAGCCTTCATACAGGAGTTGCAGTTTGCCAGAAGATGAGAACAACCTAGGCAGACAAAAAAAAAACCACCCCTCAACCGGGTTGATACTCAATTATATGCCACTGCTCCTGGATTACCACTGCATTCAGCAGTGAAATTATCTGGATTTGAACTTGCAAATCTTAATCAAAGGACCCAGGCTGGAAATAAAACAGAACTGTGCTAATGTGTACAATTAAATATATTGCCAAAATTGTCTGTATATAACACACCAGCGGGAGTAATGTGGCCAAGTCATACCAATTGCTCTATGTAATAAGCAGGCTATTGTCACCCTGAGCTAAAATCAATAACGCCACGATTAGCAGCATTTTTCAATGCAATACTACTTCCTTTTTAACATGGGTAATCTAATTTTAACAGAACATGTTTGCTACAACTGCACACAGGGTTGTGTCAGGCAATTCATCGGAATTTACCGAGTAATTGTGATAAATGTATTAAGCATGGTGCAATATTGCACAAACACAAGAAAATGCAGGTCATACACCATGGCTACTTGATATAAATTTTATTGTAAGAACTTTCTGTTGATGATGTTGCTGAGGAACTGTCTTCTAGGAGAAAGAAAGAAATACAAACTTGGGTTATTACAGGAAGGTAAATGTGGTTTAAGCCAAAAGTACTGAATGAAGCATCACTTGAAAACAAACTAATAATAAAACAATAACCATAATATTTATTTAATTATTATAATTATAATCAACTAGAATCAATAATATGAACCGCGCAACATAGCAGTATTTAAAAAAGGAAATAAAAGGCAGGGCAAGCGATGCACTCTGGCTCTGTATTCTTTTACTTAAGACAACATGCAGTATAAATCAGCAGAGGCAAGAATGATAGTACTTAAGTTGAGAAATGATGACCAGAATTGTGAGGGGGAAAAAATATTAGGAAAGGAATAAATTCCACAAATATTACTGCTGTGTCGAACACCACGTGGAAAATAGGTGATTGAGTCTTCTTCAGCCAAGTGGGCCAGGGGAGATGACACCCATGGAACATGTCTGCACAGCACCCCACTAGTTGGAAAATCTGCTTTGCAATCCCAGTACAGTAGATACCGTGAAGATAATGGAGGGAAAGTAGTTGCTTTTTACAGGGCTCCCTTATATTCCACACGTTACAAATGTTCATCATCATACGGTCACTTGCTCAGGAGGCAATATTGCAGAAAATACAGTTTTGGGCAGCACTTGCGTGTAGTGGGGTTAGGTGTTTGGCTCGCACCCAAAAGGTTACTGGTTCAATTTCCCTAAGCAATGCATGTAACTTGTGCGACTTACATAAATGTTTGGCTGTATAAATGGATGAAAAATGGTTGTATAAATCGTTAACCTTTACAGGTCGATTTTGAGAAAAGTAGATGAGTAAAAAAAGTGAACAGAGTAATCACGTTTCACTGACCTTGTGGAAATCTTTATTTAGAACTGCACTAAGGAACACTTCTGTTTAATATCTGTTAAAAGGAGAGCACAGTTATAATTAAGAAAACAATTTTCTTCATTTATGGTTGTGTTTCATCAGGAGGGTTAAAATAATTGTCAGAAAAGTATTCGGCATCAGATTGATTATGTTTCAGATGGAGCCACAAATGTGGCATAGGGTTTGTACCAGACCTCAGCAGTCATGGAAGCAGGACTCCTTGGCTCAATTGTGAGCCACGGGTTTGAAAGTTCGTTCCAATATAGGGCTTAATTTGAGGACTAATCGGAACATTGTTTTGTTTGTGTACCAGGTTATTTTGGGAGAGGCCTTTGGCTCTGGCAGTCACTCAGGTCACTGCATTTCAGGGCCAGTATTTGTGGTTCATATGGATTTCAAAATGTGCTTCATGGCAGCGCCATTGTTGTTCTGTGGCTATGGCAGACCCACAATGCAAACTACAGTAGGGCCAAATACCAACTCAAAAAATCTGCTAATTGCATTTCATAGTTAAAAAAAAAATTTCTTCTACTCAAGAAAAGAAAATACAGTCATGTAATGTGAAATGAATGGGTTGCCAAAGTTTTAAAAAATGTATTTCGGGCTACAGTGTATTACTAGACAAGACTCGTCTAGGTTAGGTTATACTCATCTAGGCTAAGCTATACTTGTGCACATTAAAGGTATTTTAAAATTGACCGTTCTCATTTATTCCTTTAGTTCCTTTTGATCTAGTGCTTTTAGCAGTAGCATCCTAGCACTTTATATGAGCAAAAGTAAATAGTCCTTTACACGGGTGAACTATTACTTACAAGTGAACACTTGAACATTTTGGTTTATGTAGAAAATAAGAGTCAGTCAGTCACATTCTGGGGTCAAATTAGATCTCAAAAGCAGCTTGCAGTTAAGATCAAAGTTTCCCAGCCAGTCCAGGTCCCATGAGGAGGAGCTTATGTACTGAACTTGAAGGAAATGCGTATCTTGTTGCTTTGTTTCGCTTTCAAAACACGAAATGAAAATGAACACTAACCTTGGAAAAGTACAGCAAGTCACTCTGGGCAGTAAGAAAAACTATCTGCAGCTGATGGAATCGGTTGGAAGAAACGTCTCACATTGCCCATCGTTTGCAGGTCAACACCTCCAGCAATGACCCCTCTTCCACTTCACTAACAGCTCTACGCTGTATTACAAAGATAGTAAACTGGCATTGATCCATACACTAGTCTGAATGGACACTACATATGAAAGTTTCCTGAACACACTATATGATTGCATTTTATTATAATTATTTCTATGTAACATTTACAGCAGGTGACAACAATTAGGACACATTTCCGTTGCTCTGACTTAAATCATAGAAACTTTAGTAAACAGGTAACTAAACAGGCCAGATCTCAAGTAAACATTAGCAGCGTTTCTGACATCACCAGTAAGCCATGCAATTCAAAAGTTCCACATGCGATGTATGGCGGTAAGCATGGAGCAGTATCATGTCTGCATTTCCTGACCAAACTATGGGACTGAACAGGGTGTGTCATTTATGTTTAATGTGTTATTTCAAAGCATTAAAATATATCCTAGTGTCAATCCCCTATTCTGTTCAGCAATCATGCAGTATTTTGTAATTGTTTCATTTTTTTTTTTTTTTTTTTAATACCTACTTCTAAAATGGTACCTGTTAAATATATTCTCGTCACATTACGGGTTGATTAATTTAAAGGACACAAAATGGCAGTCTGACGGTCTGTTTGTAGCGAACACTTTAAAAGCATGCAAGTTTCAAAAAAATTATTCCTAGATCTTAAAAAAAGTCTGGTATGGCCATTCACAGAGTAAACACAAAAAGACAAGTGATGCGCGTTCTTCCAATGCTCTCTAATTAAACCTTAAGGCTGTCAGGTCCTACTCTATGTCTTATTTGTGAATGTCTTTCCACCAGAGGGCAAACTTACTCTAACCTTAAATCTTAACAGTTGCACAGGGTGTTGAAAAGTGGCCAGACCTCATCTACGAATATCCATCACGCAGTATTTGGCAGCCTTGAAGCCTTGAAAGTGTACATGAGGACATGAATGTTATATTTTGATACCGACAGACCATTGTTTTTACCTCCGTATTGTTGTATGGTCCTTCACTGAAGTTTTGTTTCCAAAATCTGCTGTCACTTTGGCACAAATTCAGCTTGTGCTTCCTCCACAATCTCCACTGTGTGCCATCGCTTCATTAGACTTCCTGGAGCTAGGCGCTCCTTGGACACCAGGCAGAAACTGTCATTATCTAGACATTTTGTGAAAGCAACCATTCACTAAATTTACTTAATTTCTGAAGGTTTACTTTTCCCGTTATAAAATCCTCATACTAACAATTTGCAGTTTAAATATTATTACAGTTTCGTTTTTTTACGTCTTAATTATTTATATATTTATATAGCCATATATTTACTGAAGCAGTTATGGGCAAGTAGTTCATAAAAAGCAAATCAGGTTCCTAAAATTTCAACAACTCTTTGGTCACAAATCTAGTTTCACAACCACTTTGTTGTCGGCTCACTGATCAATCCAATTTTTCCAAATAATTTTCGATTGGACAATAAAAAAACCCTGAGCCAGAACAAAAAGGTAATAAAAGGTACAATCCTAGCCTTGAGGTTTAAACAAGCTTGTGAATACTTTCGGTGTTTTTTCCAACCTATGCAAATGGCATGTTAAATGCAACAGTCAAAGCAACTACAGTCAATGCAACTCTGAACTGTCTCAGCATTCCATGCTCAACAGGAATGATAGTCCACGGTCCACCCTAACGAGCGACATGCCTGTGCTTTCCTAGAAGAAATGGGGCCCAGGAGATTGACGCATGTTCCTGAAAGACACAGAATACGGCTGCAGCTTCCTGTAATATGCACATTGGCACAGAAAAGCTTGAATATTGGATGGATCTAGAGCTGACTATGATACGCAGAAATGCTTTTGCAGCATATCTTGCCTCAGGGAATCCACCAATTCGGAGACGTCGATTTATTGGTCTGCGGGAGGGAGTACGAGCACCCCTGGCACAGGATGCTCAATTGATCGTGATTCTCAGCCTGTGGAGTAAGATAGCCTATATGGGTCCCAGTTGCAACGTTGCTTTTCATACAAGCAAGTGCCTTCCCAATTGAGCCGGCAAGAGCTTTTGAGCTGACAGACAAGATTAGATACTACTGTGATATTTCAGTACTACAGCCAGTTTCTCCAGCTGCGTGGTATAGTGGTTAAGGTGTCAAACTGGTGCTAAACCAGCTGATTACTTTGAATAGGTTCCTTAAAAGCCTAAACTTACAATTTAATGAATATATATATTCATATTATGTATTAATAGGCTCAGGCTTCCAATCTGCCTAAATGTATGATGTAGGGATACAGTGAAAGATTTTCTGAAATTACTCATTACTGTA
>JAOYSI010003520.1:4565-12065 GCA_025775065.1 Hiodon alosoides
ACTGTACCCACGCTACTGTAGTTCATATCAATAAAGGTCTGTAAAGTCTTCGTTACTGTACCCACGCTACTGTAGTTCATATCAATAAAGCTCTGTAAAGTCTTTGTTATACTGTCAGGTGGTCCTACGTGTTTGCTATAACACTTATGACCAAAATGGTTGTTTCGGGAAACGTTTTTTAGTACCGGTGTAAATGTTATGATCCGCCTCGTTTATCTTATGGCTAAAAAGATGCATTCTCAGTTTCTGTGATACGCCGTTACATTTTCGAGATTATATTACACATACATTTCATATGCATCATTCGTGTTACGCTATAACTTTTTTACCTCCTGTTATATTCACGTAAAATTAGTACATGAGATAAATTCATCTGAAGGATTATACGTGTCGCTGTGGCTCAATTCTAAAGTCAGTACCGATGTAGCATTTACGATAGTAAATGTCAGTTTAATTTAAGTATTCTTAAAGACTATGACGCTCTAAGTCCAAGTATTTTCTGGGCGGTACGTGCAGAAACTGCATCATGCCGGCTGACTTGACTGGGCGACTGGCAAAACTCACGCCACGTGACCACCGGAGAAATTAAAAACGTAAATATGAAAACCGACGCTAAAGTATCTCGATTAAAAGTTGCGTTTTAACGGGGGTTCTCTAAAAGGTTAAACAATTGGTACTTTCCGTCCAGTTGGCTGATTTATAACAAAATGGCGGGTCGCAACGAAGGTGAGTGCCTTGTGTTTATTTAGGGAAGCAACTAGCGAGTTAACCGAAGTATTTTTTTTGTGCCAATAATTGTGTCAGATAAGACTCTTTTTTTTATTAAATGGTGGGGTTTCAAATAAAAAAGACGGCTCCAAGAAAACCAGGCGGTGATGTAGCTACTGTAGATTTAATCAAATGAAAAAGGACCAAACAGTTCAGACTAAATTAAAGTAAAGTAAGAAAAAATGGTTGGTAATAAATTATAAGTAAACGAAGGGGTGTCCTAGCAGGCATGCTAACTCTAGATGACAATGTATTTGATTAAAAACACAATTATCGATTTGCCACATCAGTCCCCCGTGTTCCACAGAATACCATTTATGTCATTGTATTAGCTATTGAAGCCCAAACATATTTTTTTGAAATTGAGAATTAGTTTCCTGTAAATAGGATCTCCCTTAATGGGCCAGGCGTGTGATGTCCTTCCATTAATAATATTGCTGTTCTGTAAACAGGATAGTAAAACGCAGGGGTTTGGATTCGCGCAGCTGCAACGTCATTAATACGTTATATTTAGTCGACGTTGGTATGAAGACATTCCCAAATGTCTTTCAAGTTACTCTGTTTACTCCTTCATTTGGTTTGAACTGTTGTTAATTTAAGTCAGTTATAACATCACACTATTTGTACCTGCATTATGCTTGTAGGCCAGTGGTACTTTTAAAGCTTTTTTTTATATATAAAGTGGAAATTGTTTGTCTCGATATAAAGATGCGGAGAGCGACGACGACGACGACTCGTTTGAAGTGCTGGATCTGGCGGAATGTGCCAGAGGTCAGCAGTGGTGGAGCGGCGTGTTCGGGACCGATTGCAGGGAAGTATTCCGCTGCCACTCAGGTCGTGATGGGCGGAGTAACTGGCTGGTGTGTGTCACGGTGCTGTCAGTCACCGGGTAATCGGTGTGAGGCAACACTGTCAGGTCTGATCGAGTCAGATCGTTATTTAAACATTTTAAATGCATGTAAGCCGAAAGTAAAATTTGTTGGGCGACTTGTAAAGAGGCTGTGCATTTAATTTTGACATTTGCTTTACGTTACTAATAAATTATCGATAGTGTGTCCAAAAAGAAAAGGTTTACTTTAAAATATTACTCCTGTTTCTGCAAGGTGTGCGGGATATCTGTTTCAGAGGGTTGGGAAGGTTGCAATTACGGTGTTTGGTGGAGGATTCCTTTTACTACAAGTAAGACACGTGTCATGCTTCTGGATTTATGAAATAATATTTATGGAAGGCTAACCAAGCTTAAATCTTATAAATCACATAATATTTCACTGGATGAAACCTAAAGTGCAGAGCCAATGAAATCGGCGCTCTTCATTCCAGCCACATTTTAAGCTGGAGTCGTTTATTACTCATTTAAACTTGTGCAGTGTTGATAACTGGTGTGTAACTTCCAGGCTGCCAATCACAGCGGTTATGGGAAAATTGATTGGAAGAGAGTGGGAAAAGATGTTACCGAAGCAAAGAAACATTTGAAGAAAAGGGTTGACACGGCAGCCCCGGGGATCAAGGCGTACATCCAAGAGGTGCGTTTTTTAAGTAATAATACTGATGTGGGACTACTGATGAGATGATCATGCCCTATGATCCAGTTTGCCGTATTGTATTTGCCGGTTTGTATCCAGA
Organism: Hiodon alosoides; assembly: GCA_025775065.1. Lineage (NCBI taxonomy): Eukaryota > Metazoa > Chordata > Actinopteri > Hiodontiformes > Hiodontidae > Hiodon > Hiodon alosoides. The sequence goes on from JAOYSI010003520.1 coordinate 6,957, forward strand.
TCATGTCATTTCCCAGTTATGATTGGGAGAGCACGGTTGTGGTGCACAATTGGAAAAATCATTTAAAAATAACTGGCTCAATCGTATTGGCAAAATAAAATGGGCAGAAATTTAAAATACTGTACACAGAATTAGTTTAGTGCAGACTCCCCTTTGCGGTATGAGATGCATTAGCACAATTGGTCACTCCAATATGGGGAGAAAATGCACATGTAAAACGGGGCACCTGCATTTGAAGGTTTGTTTTAAGCAACAGTGCCCTCTACGGATAGATCAAATGAATTTGTACGTGTGTTGTGTCTGAAATTTCGATCCTCAGAGTATTAATTAGTTCTGTTGTCTTTTAAATGCAGAATTGTGAATTTGTCTTCTGCTATGTCCGCGTTTAGTGTTGGAAATATGTTTATCATTTGCTGTTGTTGGTATTGATCTGCCACTTTCCCCTTGTTTTTGCAGTCGACGGCGTTTGTAAAGAGAAACGTGGTCCTCTCCGGTGGTTTTGCGGGGGGGTTCCTGCTAGGACTGGCATCCTAAGCCCACCAGCACTTAGCCAGCGGAAGTTTTAGAAACTGGACAGTATTCTCCTGTCCTTTGGTGGGAGACGGTTGGCGACGGTACAGAAGCAGCAGTACTCTGCTGTATACTGGGACGGCCTACACTATTGCAACGCGTTCTGATCCGGTACTTTCCTCCTTTCAGTTGTAAGAGAACCTATGGCACCTTGAGCCAGGCGACGGTGTTTTTGTCTTAACTAATCTAGAAGCATTGCTGTATCATGTATTAGTTCTGTGTATAAGTTCTTTATTATTATTTTTATTTTTTTAAAGTATGGTAATGGTAGTTGATGATCTTGCCTTGTAGACGGTGCATTGTTCGATGCGCTGTCTGGTGTATTTTTTCCTGAAATAACCCGAATACCAAATACCCTTTTCTTTACTGTACTAAGGTCATTTCTGTGTGTATGTGTATTAAAATCCAGATGGAACTGTGTTCATGAATTTTGAAAAATCAAGGAATACATGGGCTTAATTTTTTTACTTTTTAAATTTTACTTTTTTTTTTTTTTTTACTTCTAATTTGTTGAATTACTCATAAAGGTATGTATTAAAATGAAATATTGTTTATAATTTTGATTGTGCCATAATTATGCTTCAGTTGCTGCTGGGAGGCAATTAAAGGAAGTTTCTTGAGAAACACTTTCAGTTGTCTGGCGTTATTGTCTCATTTGGGTGCTATATAAAATTCATCACCAGATGGCGCTGGCGGTTAGAGCCACCTTTCAGTCTTTTCGCCGTGTGTAAGAGTGTTCCCTTACCCTACACGGATCTCTTATCCAGACTGACTCGTCCCCGATCTTCCGCGCCGGTCCCTCCTCTTGAAGGAAGTTTTAACAGTACATTTACGTTTCGTTACATTTACGTCAATACATGAATTACATTAGTTTTACATTTGGCCGCTAGATGTCAGAAAAGATATTGTCCAAAAAATCCATTGATACTTAAGGACAGCTGGTCTTGGCCAAACCATTAGTTTTTTTTATTGCTTTGTAAGCATTTTCTTGGTACTTAATGCCAAATGCGTTTGCCACTTTCACGTATCATATATATATTTATGTTAAAAGCTGATACATTTATCGCTTTTAGCCGAAGCAACTCACATTTCTTCGTTCTTACAGCTGGATATTTTTCTGACACCATACAGCTGAGGTGGGACTTCTGGCTAAAGCACCAAGAGGCTGCCTGGTGTACTGAGGAGATACTGAAGAGACTGGTGGAACACATCACAGGGTACACATCATCGTCCCTGGGCCCCGTTATCTTCAAACGCCTGGACGTCTGGAGTTAACAGGAAAGTGAGCCAACAACCACGCAGATACCGGTGTGTCTTCATCCCACGCATGTGCCTTCTGTGAGCTGTGGGCGGCGAGGATTTAGCCACAGATAAACTATTCAAGGCCACTGTCATCACACGTTGTTCAGATGGAAAGCCCCTGCTTGGCTATTAGAGGTGAGAAGGTCATTGTCTGCAATCACATGGTTCCTTAACCCCTGTCGCCCTCTCATTTCTGAGTGGCTTTTAGATGACCTGATTCCAGAAGTCATCCATAAGAAGTCATCTCGGCTGCTAAACTACAGAGACAGGTGGCCCCACTACAGTGGGTGTGGGCAGGACTCTATTTGCTCCTGCCGGTGAACTACGGAAAGTTCCAATTCCGCTCCAGTTCTCTCAACAGCTGCATGTGTTTAGCATTGCCAGGCTGGTCTGATCTATGCAAAAGATTCACTTCAGAAGATGCGATTGGCTTTATCAAGATCAAGATTCTGATAGAAGTCATTGAATTCCAATCCAACCCTCGAAATAATCGGCACGTTCACTGTGATCCTCCTCCACTGGTCCCACAGGTTGTATATAATGATGTATAAAATCACTTACGGTGTTAATCTCCCGTTAACACTACCTAACAGGGGAGAAATTTGCTTTAATCTATGAGCAAAAGCATGTTAGAAAACCATGTTGTCGAGGAGAGATGGTTTGGCCTTCGTTAGTAAATTTTTTATTGAATCCATGACTCATTGTTGATTGTTTCCAGTTTGCCTTTGAACGGGATGGAGAAGTCATGGCCAGACAGGTTCTTTTTGTAAGAAAAGGTGATGGAGAGCTTTTGCTACGCCTCTAGAATGGCTCACCTCCATTATCACATCGTGCAGCAATGTGTAGTTATTAGCCCCAATGCTATTTCTTTTTAGGAAGGATCGGATTCAGTTTGTTAATGAATGCTCCCTGACAAAGACCACACGGGCAGAGGATTTGTCAAATGCTTGCTTCAGGTAACGGAAAGGGCCATTTTTGATTCTAATGTTTTTGATTAAAAAACTACTCTGAATTAACTAAAATCTGAATGTGTCTGCAATAAATATAAAATTTTCTTTGCCTTTTTAAAATACTTTTTCTGGCAGCTTCTTTGTTATATTGAAAATGGCCCGTGTAAGATCAGAATCTATCATGGGACCCAAATTTGTTTTACAGAAAGTACCACATGAGACGGTGACACATGTAAAACTGTTAAAGGAATTAGGAATTGCCCGAGAATAGTAGGCAACCCAGTAGATAAGCCGGTGACAAACGCCTGGCATCCACATTCACCGCCCGGAGGACTCCACCTCCTCATCACAGCCCGGAGGACTCAACCTCCACCTCCACCTCCACCTCCTCATCACAGCTCGGAGGACTCAACCTCCACCTCCACATCACAGCCCAGGGGACTCAACCTCCATCTCCACCTCCACATCACAGCCCGGAGGACTCAACCTCCACCTCCACATCACAGCCCAGAGGACTCAACCTCCACCTCCACCTCCACATCACAGCCCGGAGGACTCAACCTCCACCTCCACATCACAGCCCGGAGGACTCAACCTCCACCTCCACCTCCACATCACAGCCCGGAGGACTCAACCTCCACCTCCACATCACAGCCCAGAGGACTCCACCCCCACCTCCACCTCCACGTCACGGCCCGGAGGGCTCCACCCCCACCTCCACCTCCACGTCACGGCCTGGAGGGCTCCACCTCCACCTCACACCCTGGAGGACACCCCCTCCACATCAGAGGACAATCTGGTCACCCTGCCTCACACCCAGAGGGGCAGACCATCCCTGTCAGGTTTGACATCCTGCCTGTTTTTAATGCTGGAAAGGGACACGTCTGGCTGTTCAATCACACGTGTCATTTGATTATCAGAGGGCTGAGTGGATTATATAAAGCAGGCCCCTGATCTGCAGGTTGGACACACTGTAATCAGAGCCCCAGACATCAAGGCCTCATTCCTTCACCAAGAACAAAACGAGTGCATTACATCACACAGGCATTTTCAAGTCTTCATTCTTAGCTTTCACACTTACTAAAATATGGCTAGCGGTTCCTAATGCAGAAGGTTGACAAGCGCCGGTCTGAGCTCATGCTTTTGCTTTCCAAAAGAGGTGTGTGAACTCTGATGATGCAGACGCCCATGCAGTGACCAGGCCCTAGTGGAAGGACTGAAGATCTGTGGACGCGGACATCCATCTGTGGACATCCATCTGTGGACATTCATCTGTGGACATCCATCTGTGGACATTCATCTGTGGACATCCATCTGTGGACATCCATCTATGGACATCCATCTGTGGACATTCATCTGTGGACATCCATCTGTGGACGCGGACATTCATCTGTGGACATTCATCTGTGGACATTCATCTGTGGGCATCCATCTGTGGACGCGGACATCCATCTGTGGACATCCATCTGTGGACATTCATCTGTGGACATCCATCTGTGGACATCCTTCTGTGGACGCGGACATTCATCTGTGGACATTCATCTGTGGGCATCCATCTGTGGACGCGGACATCCATCTGTGGACGTGGACATCCATCTGTGGACGTGGACATCCATCTGTGGACGTGGACATTCATCTGTGGACATTCATCTGTGGACGTGGACATTCATCTGTGGACGTGGACATCCATCTGTGGACATTCATCTGTGGACATCCATCTGTGGACATCCATCTGTGGACGCGGACATCCATCTGTGGACATCCATCTGTGGACGTGGACATTCATCTGTGGACATCCATCTGTGGACATCCATCTGTGGACGCGAACGTCCATCTGTGGACATTCATCTGTGGACATTCATCTGTGGACATCCATCTGTGGACGCGGACGTCCATCTGTGTTGCTGAAGTGCCACAGCACAATAAGTTCTGGAACCTGGAAAGGGTTAGTAAATGTCTGAGCATATGAAAGACCTCTTAAGGACGAGAAATATGGAGTGTTAATGGCGTGATATTTAAAAGCGTGCATACCCAATGCAACCAGAGATAGAGGTATACGTTTCCAAAAGTAAAATACCTTGGCAAGGAACCAGAAAAAAAACATGATTTTTTTACGGAAATCTTTCTTTTCCTGAAGATTCAATGAAAAGGAACAATGCATTCACATATTTTATAAAACTGTCGATGCAGTGTGCAGTCTGGACATAAGACAAAATGCAGAAAATGTATCTTCAAAAGTGCTGTTAAAGTAAATTGTTTCATGAATCTGACATCAAAGCACTGTCCT
>JAOYSI010003521.1:0-11284 GCA_025775065.1 Hiodon alosoides
ATATGACTGAACCATGCAGATGCATGCACTCTGATACCAATATACCAATCACACTAAGCAATAATAGATCTAAAGCCCTGAGTACACAAACAGCAATAACCTGTAGAATCTTTTAGATTGTTCCATACTCATTTACCGATATGTAAGGAAAAGAACATTCATAAACATTTGATCTTAATCTCCACAAGAAGTATTGTAAGAAAGCGTCAAGCAAAAAAAAAACAAATGAATCTATAGAAATATGTAAAATAATGCAGATACTGTACTATGTAATTAAACATGTCTAGGCAAGATATAAAAAACTAATGTTACACAAATTGCTTAAGGTAATCCTTGACCATATCTACTAGTATTATAAACATTCTACCACCAGATAAGCTGAACAAACATGAAACGGTTGCCTGCAAACACATTGCAAATTGAGAGTCCTGTGTCACATGGGTACATTTGTATCTGTTTTCGGATCTGTGATATTTAGCTTAGCCAAAGTTTTGATTTCGCTCCAGTCCAAATTGAAAACATGGGCCTACATGCCTGTATTTTGGCCTCTTCTCTCCGCAAAAGCAAATTTTCATTTTAAACATTAAAAAAAAGAGCAGACTGAGTTTTTATTAGCGATTGAAGGGTGGGTCAGTGTTTTTATTACGGCTTGTTTTATGCCTAGCCTCACCTACAGCCTATTGAAAACTCGCCCCCCTCCCCTTTGACTCAAAGTCCGCTGTGGAAATCTGCAATCAATTTTGGAAATTTGTGATTGGCAGTTGGGTCAAATTTAGGATCTAATCCTGGCCTAAATGATTAATGTTTTTCTAGGTCCCCATGTGTCGAGTCATCATTCTCCGCCGTAGAACCTGGTCTGATGCCCTTGCCCTTTCCATCACAAAGGAGCCGTTTCTAGCCTCTCTAATTAACTGGCCCCTGGGGAAATTTCATCACCAGGGTTCATTACCCACAAGGCCTGTGGGGAGACCCTTGCGAAACACACATATGCACTGACAGGCCTTAGACATATCTTCGTTGTCTGTGCGCAGGGCAGAACTCCTGAAACCTGTCATGATCCCCAAAAACCTTCACAAGTTAAAATTGAATTGCCTACAGTATTTAAATTTACGTTAAATTTACAGTATACGGGAAATATTGTTTATCTGTTATGTTACACTTAAAGTTAATGGGAAACATTGTTTTTCGACGATAAATACTTACTGTCACCCTTCTGCCAAACTGTAGAAAATCAGGTTCTTACACTACGATTTATCTATCTTTACCTCTTTTGTGAAGCTGCTGGACTGTTTGAATTTAGACGTTTAGCTTTCGGTGTCGGGCCTCAGAGGGGAAGTACAGGTCTCTATGTCAAAAAGGAAAGCGTGCGTGCAGGATCGCTGCCAATCAACTGGACTGTTTCCTTCATATTCTTTGAAAACATACCTCTTTGGTCGCCAGGCCCTCGACAACTCAGTGTAAGAAGTCGACAAATCAAAACCACCTTATCAGGGAGCGGTTGTTTTTGTAGAAGTTTCCTCAGAACATTCACGAAAAAGCAGATTTAGGATTAGAATATGTCTTGTCTAAGGCTGATGTCACTCCTCAAGGCTCACTGGCATCAGTCTCATAAATAGTCCTGGAGAGTGCTTTAGCCATCAGTTATGCCTGTCAGATAATAACACACCATTATACCTGGCTGAACAGGAACTTTTATCCCACTTTCATGTAAATGACAGTCATGGGTGCCCGCGGTCAGACTTAACAAACCGGCTTGTCACTTTTCTATAGAAAGCAGCTATATCCCGGTGAAAAGGAGAATCATTAACCATACACTGTGTGGAAAATGAATGTCGGCTATTTTAACCTAAGGAAAGACTTGTTGTTTATGGGTCTTTTATATGGCGTTATGTTTAATTTTTATCAAAGAAAATGTGAATATATCCGGACACATGCTTCTACATGGACTTTGTGGTGAGTTGATGAAATCGATCGACGATGAAAAACCTTTCAACAATTCCAAACACAGAGGATACTTCTACTAATACTTAGCCAAAGAAATTATGTTTTATTTTTATAAGTATACATCGGTATGCATTCCATTTTCGAAGAAAGAACAAACTGTTAACATGACTATAGTCTAAATTCTCGAGTCGAACATTTGGTGTGTGTGTGTGTGTGTGTGTGTGTGTGTGTGTGTTTCTTTATTATGAATACCCAGTCAACAGCCTTGTTTACAAGGTTTAACATTCAGTTGCAATTTAGTACATTTTTAAGTACGGATGAAGATACTTCCATCAATGTTTAACAACATATTTATTTAATCATTTCTAAGACTGCATCCTAATTAGGAATAGAAACCATGAGCACAGACCAGTGCGCTTTCAGGGGGACCCTTCTTTTCTAACAGTAGGGAGAACTTGCCTCTTCTGTTTGCACAGAAGCTGAGGGCTTCACAGCATGCACTTTACAAGCACTATAAAGTTTTATTTGAATTTGCAGAAGAAACCCCTTTGCAGCAAATTGTGATGGTAGTGCATCTATTTCCCACTCACTGAAGCAAACAGAAATCATTTTGTTGTCTTCAATGGGACTACACTGCTGTGTAATTATTACATAATTTATAATGTGTTTGCAAACCACGCTGGGCTGATGTCAGTTATCTTACAGCCAATGGTTATTATTAGCATAGCTTGTGTTAGCTGTGTTGCTATACATTGGGTTACGGGCCGTGGGCTTATTTATGAGAATAGGATGCAAAACAGGATAGGATATTTATGGGATTAAGATGTTTGGCACGTTTGCAAGCTTTAAAACAAAATGTCCTTAGAAATGACCTGGATGTGGTTTTACTAAGAACATAGTATACTGGCATTTCATTTCCTGAGGGAATCCAGGGCAGAATATAGGCCTTATTAGCTTCTGGAATACAATATGGTTATTTTGTGCAGAGGCCAGTGACTCTTATCTGACTCTCAGGACCAACCTTTGGAAAGAAACGTGAGATTTATGTGGCACTAGTCTTGGGGTGAAGAGGGACGCGCCTGAGTTTAATACTCTAGGTTTAAACAGTTCACAAGAATAACTTGTGAATGACTTTGGGTAACTTAAATGGATAAAACAATCCCAATCCTTTCATTTACTGGGTTATATTTTTGGGTTAATTTATTTATTTCAGACCCGTTGTATGGTGAAATATCTGCTCTATTTAAATATAAATATATAAATATTGATAATTGTGTAAATTTGTGTTCAGCAAATAAACATACAAATTGTATTGATAAATGCACATTATATAAATATGGCCGTGTTCTGTATCAAACCAGCAATCTTAAAATGTATCATTAATGGCTAGACAAAATCCACACACACACACACACACACACACACACACACACACACACACACACACACACACACAAAATGCCTTTAATTGAAACTCAAAGTTTAATTTTACAGTGTATTTAGTACCATGCATAGTGTTTTCTTGTCGGGCTTATGGTTCATACGCTACACTGCGATGACAGATTGAAAGAGTTTAACCTCTTTAGCCTTAACAAGCAGTAGCTTGGAGGTCAGCGAGGATATTGGACTTGCCTGAGGTCCAGAGACAAAGCTGAGCATAATGAAATTTAGAAGCTCAATTTTTTAACTCAAATGTAAAGGAATGCATGGTTCAGACAAGAATCACAAAAAAACTGCGTTTTCCAGCTCATTAGTTAATTTGAGAATGGAAATGCTGTAAGTTTAAGTTCATAGAGTAATACCAGAAAACATACTTGGTTAAACGTATTTGACACGTTCAGTCAAATGTACATTGGCAAATAATATTGTGCGTGCAATACATTTGAGTCTCGGGAGATATGTCTGATCTCCTTTTGTGTATTGAAGGATGCCATGTGGAGTAGTTTAGATTCTATCTTTAAAAAACTACTTTTCAGGCCGACCGTCAGGGTGAACAACAGGGTGTAGCACATATGGAATCTATACAGATACAACCCCAACCACTTATGTTCACAGGTAAAAGTGAGATCCATGTTTCACCTCATAAAACATTATGGTGTTTTAAACAAAAACTGCCTCTCAAGCCATAAAACACTATTTAGAAAATGGCAGGGGCTCCCAAGGACACTCTTCCTGCTTGGCATTTGTTTTCTTCTTCTTCATCATCATCTTCATCATCATCTTCTTCTTCTTCTTCTTCTTCTTCTTCTTCTTCTTCTTCTTCTTCTTCTTCTTCCCATCATTTAAAAGATATATCCACAATTATTTTTCTGAAGAGGGAGAACTGCAAAATAAAAATAAAAAGGAAAAAAACAAAACACTGCTGTCAATCATGAAATTATAAATCAGAAACGACGGCTCTTTTGAAGAAACACAAAACACATAAAACCTAGGGTGGATGTCACTCACTGAAAACAAAATAATGTCACTCATCCAATCACTGCTGAGGCTTATTTTTGGGAGAAAATCTATACTCAAAGGACAGGCTGAAGGCCCAAAAACAGGCCTTGTGTTTGATGTTAGGCTGTTTGCCCATTTCTTCTGTTTTTTTATTTCTTTATTAATTTCGTTTTTTTTATTTTATTTTTTGCAACGGCCTTTTAGCATTTTAGATAGATTTACTTGAAAAGAGAATATTGAAAGACTGTCATTAAATGTATGAATTAGAAAACCTTATTTTTACCAGCATCCTTAATCTCTCATGTTTAGGCTCTGCTTTGGCTGAAACAGGCCATATTGCTACCATGTGAAATTTGTAACATATTCCGCAGTCTTACGTAAACCATCAGAGAGGGTCTTTTTTGGAAATAACAGACATTTTTAAAGAGAGGAACCAAAAAAATTTTAAATTCCAGATTTTATCCAGTGGGCTCTGGGGATTGCATCACGGCTGCATTGGGCCAAATCAGAGCAGTTTGTGTCTCCTCAGTTCTCAGAATATCAAGAAGGTCCAGACAAATAAACACAGGGTACAGATAAAGTCCAAACATATACACAACTGTATCCACAAAAAGCCAAATCAATTATCTTAGTGTCTGACTGTCCTTCCATTGCTCGAAATACTGTCAGTTTGTTTTTATTGTCTGTTTTATGACTGAACGGAAACAATCACAGTAAATGTTTTATGTATCTCTATGTTTGCTTTTTGTGTGCTTTAATTTTAATTATGGGGGTCAGGAAACCTAGCTGTGGGCAGCTTTATGGACCATTTGCTTGGGTTTCCTGGTTCGGCCTTCAGTTTTCCACAGAAGGTGAAAGTGTGGCTGCCAAGTAATTTGCCTGTTTTGCGTTAACCACGCACACAAAAAAAGGCCACAGGGGAACACTGAAAGACCACGATTTCACGTTTTTTCACGTTTTTTTTTTTTTTCTCTGTAAAATGCCTCCTGCCTTATTCACTGCCCTCGTCTGATTTAGCACGGACATGACACGAGTTTGCTCCACAGTCCCATTCTGATTGTTCTGCGTGACAGTGATCATGTCAGAGTATCACTCCACGTTTGTTCAGACTTTCAAAAGACTTTTTTTTTATTTTTAGAGTAATTCATGTATTATTCCTTTAACATTTTTGGCTGATTTTAGTTTGAAACCTTCGTCTACTTCGGGGTTACTTTATTTAATGAAATAAGTAGGCTAATACAGTTTTATCATAACCACTGTTTTTTTTGGCTGGCTATGTTTGGTACGACAAGGCTCAGCAATGTATTTATTTACATGAGCAATTAAAATGCATTATCCTTTTATATTTTTTTATTATCTGATTGATAATCTGATTGCGTTAAGAACAAGAAATTAGTCATAACCCCACCCCCTTTTTATTAACCCAAATCTAATAAACAAGAAATTGTTCAAATTTGGAAAGACGTAGTAACGAGGCACGTTAAATCGCGTCTGAGTTCACAGAGCCTTGTTTGGTGAGGAAGTACATTGATTTGATTAGAAATATTCAGCTCTGGACTGCGTTAGACCAGCCCTAATCAAATTAAACAAAACGGAGTCAACAAAGCAGCTTTTGCTTAAAAAAAGCTACACAATTTGGTTTACCAATTAAATAAATTTTTAAAAAATGTCTTATTTATGTGGAGTACATTGGATACAAAATAAAGATTGATTACCGCAAAAAAATATGTTGTTTTTCCTTGAGAAAAAGAAACTGAATCTCAGTACCTTTGGAACCACAACCCCTTTACGCAATGACTATTTTTTTTTTTTACGGTTTTGGATTAAAACTGTCTTGTTGTCTCAAATGACCGCGTCATCATTTTATCGTCGATTGTTTGTAGTAACAGATAATACGGCAGGAGTCAAAGGACAGGGCCAGTCTGTCGAAACACATAAGCATATAGGGTTATATGTATGTTTCTATGACAACAGCCCAGGCTTTTAGGATTTACGGTTGAGAGGAACAGGAGCAAGGCTTTGTCTGTAATTTAAAAAACAATAAAGGGCATGCTATAGATTGGCTAGCTAGATTGGCTGCCTTCCCTACAAGCTAACAAGTGCAATAGTGCAGCACAGATATTTGACAACTTTTCATGTGCATTACAGTGGATCCAATCTTCTAAGGCCCTGCTTGGACACATTGAATGACCAAACATGTTTTCCGTGTGATCTGAGGAATAGATAGAAAACCGTGTTTGCATTGCATGTGGTTCCATTTAGAAAAGATGGGGTGGTCTGGATGATATATGTTTTATTTTAATACTCTGAAAGAAATTGTAAATTAAAGTGTCACACTCAATTTATTCAATCCCGATGAATATATAGGCTCTACATGACTATGGGCATAATAACCTCTCAGCACCTTTAATTTGCTTAACTGGATTGGTGGGGGGATAATAAACATTTGATGCATTTGCCAGGATGGGTTTTATGCCAAATGCAACGTATGGTAAAAATGGCTTGATCACATCAAAACTCAAACCATCTGAAAATTCCAGATTTACTGTTGGACAGAACCTGCAGACTTCGTAACGCTGTTTCGTCATTTCTGACCAGCAAATTAATCTATAACTTGAAATAGATCAATGCTATTCCCCACGCTCAGAATATTACCTGTTAATCAGTGCTATTTGATAGCTGTTTCATATGCCACGGCCCACAACAACAACAACAAAATGTGCTTAATGAAAACGTATTGTTTTAAAACAGAGCGTTTTAGACTTGTCGGTGTCTTGACTGAGTTTTAATTTAATCTCTGTTCCTAATTTTAATTGTTGTGTACCAATCTATTCCAGTGTTTTTGTGTCAAACATCAAAAGCACTGAGTAACAGATGCAAACCAAATGTGTTTTCAAAGCACAAGGATGTTGTCCAAACAGAGAAGTGACGCATGATTGGAGAGTGTAATTCAGGTAAATATATAAACATTACCAATTTCTCAGTCATCTGACAGATTTAAATGGGTTTTAACGCTTTTCAAAGCATTCATAACGTCTGTTGTCTAGGATCATTTCGTCGGTAGAATTGGAAATAGTTACATTTGTGTGTTCTTATTTTAAAACACCGTAACAAAATTTACAACACCTAAACAAAAGCAAAATATCATGTTTAAACATAACTGGGCTTGTCAAATGCACAAAACCGGGTATTTGCATTCTATTACAATAATTTAGCGTTCCATGTTCACATTAAAATTTAAATCTGGAGAATTAGAAGCAGCGTTGGGTTTACTCTGACGACAGTCAGAAGAACATAAGAAAAACGTAGACCCTACAAGCTTGGATACGTTGTGGATGGTGGCAGCACCCAACCATTCAGTCCAAAGAAAAAGCACACAGAGTCCTAACCCGTCTAACAAGTACACATTGTGACATTATCAGAATGTTATATTAGCTTGGAAGACAGGGTTGACTGGCAACGGAAATGTGTGTGCTTTCAATGGCCCACACTGCCATGTATTTACAGGAGCCAGCTCCCCTGAATGCGCTAGCAAAGAAAGTGAAATTAAACAGTAAAGGCTGCCGCTAGGAAATTGCCGAATTTTTGTGGAACTAGACACAGCTAAACTTAGGAGTCCTCAACAGGGTTGCACAATGTGTGCTGTACATTTGGTGTGATTTCCCTTCGCCCTATGTTAAAAACTGTAAACTGTAAAAAATTAAATAAAAATAAAAAACCGTTTAAATGGTCTGCGTAGCTATAACTTTCTTACTAGAAATGAAATTTCAGGAGCTAAAAGACTAATCTCTTTCACACATGGTGAGCAGGAGAGGTTCAGTGCCGACTGGTTGAAATGGCGCTGGAGGCACCTAGGTAGTCGGCAGGAAGTGGTGGTTCATAACAAGCCGAGAGAGTCCTGCCAAACCCCACCGGTTCCAGCCAAAGGCAGCTCTCTGCCAGCGCCATGCTTTCTCGGTCACAGTCGCCAAACGACATGATGTGGATTAAACCTGAGAAATATGGCTCACCTTCGACTGACCGAGGCACTCTGGAGCCCACTAATTTACCTATGGGATACGTATACTTAGCGTGTTTTTTTTTAAATCTAATGGCTGCTTAAAGAATCTGCGTGTTTAGTTATTTAAAGTATAATTTTCTGAAATCTCATTTGATTTTAATTTATGGATTATTTGACCATACCCGTGATGAGATTTAATTGCGTTTTTTGCTATGTTCGAAAAAAATTCCGTCGCTCCTCCAGTTTCCTGAATATCTGACCAAGTGATTGTACTTCTGATATGGAAATGATTAAACTGTTGGCTCTCACGTTCTGTCGACTCCTGGTAGTTTAAGAAATGCATATTTTTTTATTTTTAAAGAGCAGTGTTTTTCAAGGACGGCAACATAAATTTTAGAAATAACATTTTGGCAGCCTAGCAACAGGCATAAAGTGAAGAAAGCATATCTTTAACCATACATTTAACCATTTAAGTCATGGGGCACGACTGTTTCTCTCATGGTTCAGTAGATTTCACTAAGTTTTATCCCATATATGCAATTCAAATATTTGAATTTGTTTGTTTCTTTGCACTTAATATTACTTGTTTTCTGAAATAAATACGATTAAACTGTTACAATTTCAAGAATATTATTCTTTTTTAGCTTTTTGCTCAATGTTGCACATCCTATGCATAACGCCTTTTGTTCAAATGAGTCCAGGATGTTTTCCTAGGGGTTCAAAATTATTCTTAGGAACAGTTGTAATAGTCCTATGGCAAGATCAGTCCAAATATACTTTGTTGACCTTGTGCAATTCATATGGCCATTTAATGAGCATGATGTCACATTTTGCCTCCTAAAGGAACATGTCCTTACCCACCAATGTCAATCATGAGGGAGGCCATGAAAACTCATCACTGCAGAGATTAGACTGAATCCAAACCTATTTAAAACTTCATTCTCCACGAAACGTCGAAAGAGAACCACAACTCTTAATCTGCCCCCAGTTGCACAATAGCAAGAGTTCTTTTGGGACATTAGAGCTGTCTAATGTGAATGTTAATCTGTTACGACCTTTAAGATTGCATTTTACAGCCCTGCCAAGGTTTTTTTTCTCTTTTGGCTCCCATTAACAATAGGTATGCTCATAATGACTTGACCAAAGTAAGATAAAGCAAGAGTCTCCTTGCAGCTTCCAGACGTCCGTGGATAAACCGGAGTGTAACTGCTCTTCGAGGTCAATTTCAATAATCGTCGTGTAGTGGAACTTCATTAACAATATTTTAGAAAGTTTTGGACAAAACGAAACAAACAGGTTTGAGACTTGCTAATCACAACACATTTAAACAAATTGATCTTGAATTTTTGGTTACCTCAATCCTTTTTTTCCAGGTGGTAATTATTTTTTTCCTCTACAGTAGCGTGATTAATAGACATAACAGAAGAAATGGAAAAAGCAGTCAGGACAATACATTATAGCATAGCTGTCTTGATGTGCTACAGAAATTGGCCAGGGATATATGTTAAAGCCTGTGCTAATACCTTCCTATATCTAGTGTAACAGAAGCTTTATGATGTTCAATTCCTACAGGAAGTGGAAATTAGCCCTCCTCCTCACTCAGCATACCAACTGATTATAAATCATGCTTATATGGTCTCTGTCTAAATTTCCGCTTATTTGTGAGAATCGTACAGGGAGGCTTTAGCAGCCTATGAGCCTGAAAAATTCCAGTGCAGTTTAAACATAGGATTTTCTACCCAAACCGTGTCGTATTATGTATCTGGCTTTATGAAGCGGGCTTTCAGTGAATCTGAGAGAGAAGTTTCTGGGGGGGGGTCCACCCCTGCACTCTGCTGCTTTAACAAGGCTAAGTATGTTATGTGTATGTAAAAGAAAACATTGGTGCTCTGCTGTAGGTTTGATTTCATCAAATTGCCTTTGCTCCTGATGGCTACTGAAGCCCCCTGACTGCAGGAACAGAGGCCCGCTGTATGGGACTAGAGTCTTCCCGATGGACACGGCCTCAGTGCCTTTCCTTTCGGCCCGGTACACTTCTGCTGCTGCAGAGATTTAGGGCATGGACTGTCAGAGAAACTGTGATATACATTAAATGCAATAATTCACTCTGATGGGCCTGCAGTGCCTAAAACAATTTGATGACGTTTAACAGTGGCAATATAACATTGTTTATGACAGGAGCCTCTCTTTCCTTCTTGTTTTGTTTCTTCTTTCTCTCAAACCCCTTGTTGCCTCTGCAATGCAACATGGAAACAATTACATAAAAATGCAGATGTAGATTCCAGAAATCTCCTTGGAATAGATAAATAGATTTTGAAATAATTTACAAATGATGCGCAGAATGTGTTTGCCATCTGCTGCTCTGCTGAGAAATCCCACTCCTACCCCAGTCATTTTGATAGCACATCAATATGGGGTTCTCAGTCAAGGGGAAAACGGCCATTGGATGGCAAATGCATAGGTTACAGAACACAGCTTGAGACCAGGCAGAGAAATCTGAGGAATTTATTAAAAGTGATAAAAAGACAAAAATCCTCTGTTGTGCAACAGAAAGACAGAGGGATGAGACTGCTTTATGAAATCCTCTAACCAAGTGTTTTTTTTTTTTAGAGCTTTCGAAACAATATCTCCCAAATAGATCTGACCATGAAATGTGACCATTAAATAAATAAAAATGTACACACAGCATGGGACACACACATTTCGTACTGATGTGGAATAAGATGTGGTTTTGTACTGATGTGGAATAAGATGTGGTTTCGTACTGATGTGGAATAAGATGTGGTTTTGTACTGATGTGGAATAAGATGTGGTTTTGTACTGATGTGGAATAAGATGTGGTTTTGTACTGATGTGGAATAAGATGTGGTTTCGTACTGATGTGGAATAAGATGTGGTTTT
>JAOYSI010003522.1:0-15082 GCA_025775065.1 Hiodon alosoides
AAAAAAAACTTTTAACATCACCTATTCAATAAATTGATTAAAACAAAACGTTTGGTGTCCAAATTTTTTGCAATGGTAAATTTTTTTTCCTATATTTTGAAAAAAAAAAAAAAAAAAAAAAAAGTTGAATATATGAAATCCATAAACCTGCAATGATTTTTCTCTATTATACATCTTTGCGCATTTAAAATAAGATTTAAAAGAAGATTAACAAATGTTAATAAAATGCCAACTCCTATAGTGAGCACAGATATCTTGTCTTGTTAATGAAATAATTATCTAAGAATAGAATGTAATTATCTCCCAGATCTTCTCAACCTTATCTTAAAAATAACCGGACTCCCATACCAGTAAAACAACAAGTGCTTTAATCTTTAAGATTATTCACATCGGAATGTGAGATCTAAAATTTGAGGACGCCTAAAACATCATTGACTATAAAGACCCAGGCACCACCCAAAATAAGCTCCTCTTCATCTCCTTTTCAAAATGAAAGCGATTTACCCAACCCGGAGCCAACCTGTCAGAGGACCGCTGAAAAATGTCAGAGCACAGAGGTGAATTGCTTTTTCTTCTGCGGCTGTCTCTGCATTATGAAAACTAATAAAGTACATCTACTGTATATTGGATTGTTTATATAAAAGAGAAACATGGTATGATCGTGATTTATATATCTAGCAATAAATGGGTCGAATCGAAACGGTACGAAGTATGTAAGTGTATGAAAAAGTAAAATACACCAGGTTTGCTTAATCTGACGTTCACCCACAATTCAAGCCCTCGGGGAAAATCTTGGAAAAATCTCCAGCGACAGCAACAAAAAAACTGAACCCAAATCACAAACAGATTTTTTCTTGTGCCTAAACAGCCTCTTTACAGTGAAATTTAAAAGCTTTTAAAGACAATACAGTACAAACATTGGAAAAAAGTTTCTTTGAAGACAATAAAACTATCCATAGTGGTGTTCTCAGAGACATTTAGCAAGATTCCTGCTTGTTTCATGGGAATACAGAAACGGGCTTTTCTACATGGCAAGTCGGATAATGAACAAGTTAATAACATAAATGATACGCTAGAATCTTACTTAACCATCCAGGTCCTACAATTTAATCTGTAATAAATAATCGGGCATCATTGTGTGCTGGCATCTCATAATGGCAAATGAAATATGCTGGTATGATAGGTACAATAAATCTGGATTTTCCTATGGTTCCCTCAGGCTATAACAATATGTAACTATAGTGCTCTCTATCAGAATGAGGAGATCTCTGAGCCATCATAAAATCTAAATGGGCACTAATTAGGCAAGCCTTCTCTCTCAGACTCACTATTTCTATTGACATTTTCTGTGCTCCCCAGCACCTCCTCTGTAGCGTCATAAGTCACTGGTAAGAAGGCCCAAGATTGTGTGGAGCAGAGCTTTAATGGAGAAGTTCAGCTCAGAGGCCATGCATAAATTTCCTCCCCTTTGCGGCGGAATCTCTCCTTTGTGGAGCAGTAACCTGCAGATGCTTTGTTTCCAGGTGGCGTTATCCTCACTTCTCTAAAAGTACGCTAATATGGAGGTTGGCTGAGGAGAACACAGCCCCCAGTAGGCAAGGTAAGCCTTTTTCAATACATTTTGTCATGAGATGGCACGTCCTTGCCTAGCTTTTACAGTTGTCCCTGATGCATTAGTATCACTTTGGTTCTTTTGGTTATCCTTGAGAGCTAATCCCACGGGTGAAGTTGTGTCCCGTTTTTAATACCAGTGTGGAAATGACACAAAGATCGACCATTGATGAATTAATTAAGACAGAACTGCCGACACTGAGTGACTGATATCAATGTTGATACACAGAGCCGTCGTCAAGCTTCAGTTTGGTATTTGGGGGACAATGGGTCTAGAATTTAAACCCCACACATTCCCACGACATGCCCTCCATCTCTCAGGGTGCCGTTTAAAAGACTTGACCCTGATTCCCTGCCACAGGCGTCCCACCCAGCAGTAGTCCCCTGGTCTTCACCGTTGGGGAGGGGGGTGGGGTTTGTGTGTAGCCCTTGCTGGTTGAGATAAATAGGATTCTGGTGTGTGCGCTCCACATAGGCCTGCTTGTTGAGCATATGCTCAAAGCATGGCTAAGCCATCTGGCTCAGAGTCAAGTATCCCCACCGACTGTACCTGACGGTGGAAAAGCTCTATTCCCCTGACGTCTGGGGCACAAATGGAGAAATATTATTGAAATGATTATCTGCATCAGGACTCAGATTTGGGCTGACATTTCACCGGCTCTGTGTAATCCGAGGGGTTGTCTAGGAGAGTGAGGAGAGGGGGTTTGGCTGGTAAGCCACGGCTGGCTGCGGAGGGGGCGGGGGCAGGGGGGTGGATGATTAATGAAGCCGGAATGCTGGGTGGACCCCACCCACCTCCACCTAGACCTATGGGGGGGGTAGACACTGCATATGAAATGGCCTTCTGTGGCATGCATGTTCCTTGGATGAGAGAGCTACGGACCAGCTTGGCAGATTGGCGGAGCTGCTGAACACTGGGACTGCTAGAACACAGGTTTCACCAGCAGCTCAGATATTTAATCAGGTCCCTGCATCACTGCGACTGCAGGGGTAGAGCTGGGCTATCACATCCACATTGGCTTGCATGGTTAAATCCAAGCTTACTAATTACCATTATTTTTCAAGCGCTAAAGAGTTCAAATTGATCCCTGTGTGACATAAATTACGGGATTTCTGGCTGACACAATGACAATATTAAGATAAATAGATTTATACAATGGATTGTTGGAAATCAAATGATCGGTCAGAACCAACAGGCTGAGTCGACCTAGATTGTGTCAGTTGACCCGCCCAATGACACCATTGGTCATTCCAACAATGACACAACAAATCACTCCAAACAGTGCCTTTTGTGAAGTAACGGCACTTATGAATATCATGATCACTTCCAGGCATCAAATCCATCATGTGTTTCAGAGGGTTTTCGTCTGCGTCACCAAATTCAGCGCCTAATGGAAAAAGCTACCAGGCACCCATGGGCTAAGTATGATGCATGCGGACTTCACGACTCCTGCTCCGGCGGTTGTTCTGCACGTGTAGCAGTACAGTGCAGGGTTTCATGTGGTTTGTCTTTCACACGGCTGTGGGTGTGAAGTATGCGTCTATGGGTCTGCTGGAGGGCAAAACTGACCTCTGGACCATGAGATGGAACATGACCGTGCAGTATGGGAAAAGAGACCTTTTTAATTAGGCTGCACCCATAATTATTCCTAGACAACATTGTTTTGTAAACGAGTAATTAATACCGGGGGTAGGGGGGCGGGGGATGGTGGGGGGGGGCAGAGGGTGGGGTGTTGAATGCCACGTGACGTATAACACCAGAGCAGTGATTTCTAAATTACCTCAATGATGTGTTTACCTATTATGGGCTAGCCAGGAAAACGGAACCTTATTCTGTTCATTTTTGTTCTTTTTTTTTTTTTTTTTTAAATAAAATGAGCATGATTAATCACGGGTGCATGGGTTTTACAGCTTCAAAAGTAAATTGACTGCTAAGAAGTGCTAACTTGCTAAAATATAAACTAATTTTAGGCCCTGGATATTAAAATATAATCCATCTTCTTCCTCCATGGGGAAAGCTAATTAGAAATTGTGACTGGCATAAGGGAGAGGAGGTGGAAGAAGAGTGGGATTAGGTTCAGGAGCGGAAAACCGAGCTTTCTAGTAAACCACTGAAAATCTGTACCCTATTTCTCCCAATGTAGCGTATCATCATTTCACTCTTTATTTTCCAAGGAGCGAGTCATCTTCAACCCACAATGAGCTTGCCAGCGCAATTTCCATACCTATGGGTTTTTTTTTTTTCTTGAAAGGAAACTGAAATTAAATGAAACACCAGAACAGAGAGAACATTAGGCAGTCAAATTATTATGAAAACATTTAGGTCATGAAGATTCATCAAAATACAAACCTAAAAGCATCCATTTTAAAGAAGAATATATATATATATATAGATATTGCATTTTGTTGATAAAAATTTGCAAACAGGCAGTCTCACAAAACACAGCAGATAGGTGAAACACAAATGTTTTTCAATACGGAAAATGCTTTTACACTCCTTCTACATAGGGTTTTATTTGAGTCCATGCCCAGCAGTATGAGAGAATAACCAGTAAACAACATTTGCCATCACCTGGGGCAGCTACCTGACAGGGGCTCAGCCTGTGCCCTGCTCTCAAGTCCCTTGCATGTAGTGACCTTATGCAGCCACACATTCAGCTCCTATTCTAGGCTGCAATTTATGCCCCTGAGGAACCCAGCAATTTAAAACCGGGTTTGGTGGGTGACCGGGGTTCGACTCCGAGGTTCCGCTCCGGAACATTCCCAAGGCTACGCGCAGACAAAACTCAGACTCAGTGCTGAATCTGGCAGGAGAGCTAGCCGCAGAAAATGAAGCATGTGGGCGGACTGGGGGAGGCTCTTCAGTTGCCCAAATGCCACGGCACCGGGTGCGAGCAGGAATCTTCCGTGAGCGCGCCGTGTTGAAGATCTGCGTTACCCAAGCCTGGCGGTATCCAAGCCTGGCGGTACCCAAGCCTGGAGGTACCCGAGCCTGGCGGTACTCAAGCCTGGCGGTACCTGCGCCAAAAGTGGGCTCAAGAGGACCGGCCTAAGTACAGGCCAGGATGAAACAAGTCTGGGGTGAGGAACATTAGAGCAACATGGAACAGCTGTGGGGGGCGGGGTTCTTTTCCTTTTTAGAACAGTAATAACAAACAAGATGTCCTTCCAGTGAAACTAGGAAACCATTACCGCCTTACGTCTGGGGTAAAAACGTGTCATTTTTTATCCCCTAAATTAAGCACACGAATCATAACTAATAAAAAGTGACATCTTTTCAGTTTTAGGGTTTTCCTTTGTCATTTAGGCGAGCATTTTCGTAGGATGTAATTTAGCTGAGAGCGACAATTTGGCTTTGATGGTCCTGCTCCAGAGTTAACCCTTTCACAGGAAGATAACACTCCATGATCCATTAAAAGGGACACACTTTCAAGAATTTCAGTCTTATAATAGCGGTGGAATTGCTTGCCTGCTGAGTGTCCATTTGGCTGTTCAAAAAGCATTGCAATGCCTTACTACAGGCAGTAATTACACTGCAAAACACAGAAGGAAGAGGTAGAACTTCCAAGCAAAAACTTTACAGAAATCTACTGTCACAGGTCGCAAACTCATTCGATAAATACCTCTCCGCCATTACGACTTGCACACTGAAATAAATGCGTATTTAAATATATTTTATTATAAGTTGTTTTTTGTTTCATATTTAAAAGCTGTTTGCCGGTTTGCTTTGAGTTATGGCTCACGGAGTTGAGTAATGGTCCACCTCTCATTTACCTGAACATATATTCGGATATATTTTTTAAATATAAATTTTAACCTAAAGATAAATTCTTACATATCAAGTTGTTGATTGTGACACAAGCAGCCGGTTCCCAGACAGAGTGGTTCTTAACACCGGTGTGAACATTCAGGCTTTCTGAGAACTGAGCATAGCAGAGGGAAGACGTTGGCCAGTTGTCTGTGGAAGGTCAAGTCGAGGGAAGCTGGCTTGGAGTTCAACACTGCAACATTGCCCCCTTTTGGCAGCCTTGAGCAAGATTCCCTTCCAGGGGAGACTCAAGTTTCGCGAAGATGTTCCAACAAGGACCTTGTCCAGGTGAGCGTCTGTGCCTTCTCACAATGATTTGTCTTGTACGTTATAAGTCTGCATTTCTCTTACTTTATTTTCCGTCATTGCTTCTTGCTGGTTTTATTCACATAAGCAAGTTAGGGTGCAATGTCAGTTGTTATTACAATGCTGTTACTTATAAATATATACTAAACATGTTTCCCAATGAGGTCATCTTTTTATTTTGTTGCAGCTTATTTGTGTGTTTGACAGTGCACCTTATTTTGTATTTTTGTAATACTGCTTTGAGAAATCAGATAATGTTACTTTGTTGTAAGCGACAACTGATGTTAACTGAGGTAATACATGTAATAGAAGATTCTAACAAAATTTTTTTTTTAAATGACGTACGTATTTTAAAGCAATTGATTAACTATAAGAGTACAACCAATTTGCCTAATTTAAATAACATTGTCTCTAAGGTCATTAATCTAAGTTGAGATATTCTTAGATTTTGTGACATGATTTCATATAAAGCTACGTTTGGATTCCAGGATTTTGTAATGATATAACCAAGAGGCAGCAATTTTGAGAAATTTATTTTTGTGTGTAGTCAAGATTTAAGTGACCAATTATCAAATTTACTCTACACATTTCAATATATGCCACAGCATATTTATTTAATGTTATATTCTGTCCATAACCTGAATATGTTTTATTTGAAACAATCTGTTATTATAAAATGTAATCAAGACTGTAGTCAGCAAAATCCAGTGTCCACACTAGACATTAATTCCTGGGTTAGCTGATATTTTCAGTTTCGTCTCTTTAATTAGCCAGACTAAAAGCCAGTTCCTTATTTTATAGCATAGCAGAGAAAAGGTACACATGGTCGTGTGTTGATAGAGTAGAATAAATCTCATCTCTGCTTATTTTCCATATGCAGTAACCCCCCCTAAAAAAAAAAAAAGTAAGCGTGTGTCAATTTATATCTACACACTTGTCTACTTCTGTTTGTGTGCGCATACATTTCCGTCTGCGAAAACGGCCGGCTGCGCAGCACAACAAACGGCGCGGCGGGTTTTTTCCCACGGTGGCGCGCGGGACGTCAGGGATAGAGAGGTGCATCCTCTCTGACAGAGAGTGACAACCCGTCCCTGCGTCCCCTCCGTCTGACATGTCACATTTTCTGATGACTTTATTGTGCACTCTGTCAGTGCACTTAATCTGTGTGTCAGTCAGCCCCCCGGAGCAGCCGCCGCCGCTTTCCAAAGCACTTCTAATGCCCGCTCCTTTAGCGACATTAGATTGGGGTGTAATGCCATTCAGTCGGGCGCAGATATTATCTTCCATTTGCATCATTCCCTGCCACTCTTACAGCATCAGGATCCCGGACGACAGAGAGTTAGTCCTTTCCCCATCCACCTCCACAGGGCTGACAGATGTCAGTATGGAGGCTGTCTGTTCTGAGGGAGCTCTTATCAAGACCAAACACGTGTCTCTCTTTGACCCTCGTTTCCGAAGGGACCCTTCTACTTCTGAAACTTCTTCCATTTGATTTGCATACTTACTTTATTTGTTTATTCTCAATTTTTTTTTTTTTTTTTGTGAGGGACAAACTTACAGTTGCATCCTTATTGTGTTTAAAAGAATGCCATAATATTTTATCTGCAGATTCAGCGTACGAAAGGTTTTTTTATTTTATTTATTTAGCTTGTTAACAAAATATTTGGCCAAACATTGGTCTTGATCGCAGAAGCTGAGCAGAATATTTTCATTCCTAAAGCTCATTGTCAAAGAGAGCCGGCTTGTATGTGGAAGGAAGGGAGGGAGGACGGATCCCAGATAACACAAACTTCTCCGGGGTAGGAGGAGGCCCATTCATGCAGGAAACTAAGATGTTAACTTCCAACACTATACAGTCAATGGATTTCTCTCAGTGCCCAGCGTGAGAGACAGACCAATACACACGGCTTCCCTGTGCACTGACACAAATGTGTCAGAAAACAGGGTTATCTGCTGCCTTGTCACACACGTAAATGACAAAGTGAACAATCAGAAAAACTGGGTTTTAGATGCATTAACGGTACCCGTATCTTCCTTTGAATTTGGTATTGATGTGTACCATTCTCTGAGAGTACAAGCCCCTCTTGGACATACTGTTTTGCACCGTTGAGAGGAACATATAGAGACAATTTGGGCAGTTGTCATAGTTTCAATGATCTTAGTGATTTTTCAGTCTCATCAGAGAATAAATGAAAGCATTGCATTTATATATACCGTGTGAAAGGGTTAGGGATAGGCTTTATTTAATACCGTGTGAAAGGTTTAGGGATAGATTTCATGTAATACCGTGTGAAAGGATTAGGGTTAGGTTTAGGTAATACCATATGAAAGGGTTAGGGTTTATGTAATACCGTGTGAAATGGTTAAGGTTAGGTTTATGTAATACCGTGTGAAAGGGTTAGGGTTAGAGTTTATGTAATACTGTGTGAAATGGTTAGGGTTAGTGTTTATGTAATACCATGCGGAATGGTTAGGGTTTGGGTTCGTATGAAACCCATTGACTTGGGAGCAACAGAATCTTTAAAGCACTTTTTATACTTACAATGCACTTTTTGATACCAAAATCCACACTCTTAATTAAATTTATTTAGCATCATAAATATTACAAGGGGACAAGCTGACACAGGGAATTAATGTCCCGCCTTAAACAAAAGAGCCTCTCAATCATGGTCTGGGCTGGGAAAGCAGCCTGTTGCAAGGTGAATGATGCCCAGTGTGTTTCATATGAATGAAGATCACATTAGCTCTCTGTTAACAGAGGCAGGGCAAATAAATCTCATGAAGAAAAAGACCTGAAACTCAATCATCCCAAGCCAAACAAGTCGATAGGCTATGCAAAGGGCTTTCATTTTGCCAGCCTCTGTCATCTCCAACCTCCTGGTCAGCATTCAGACAGGTGCCACAGTGTCGAGCGGTTCTCTTTACTACGTCTCCAGCGCCTGAGTCAACACTTCTATGGACAGGCCGTAACCGGTTTACACCACAGAAGCTGAAATCGTATCACTAGCAGGACAAGTTTATTGTGCTGAATCGGATAGATCCATTTATTCATCTTTTCTATTAGGAATATTTCCAATGATCGTTTATTTTCCCTCATTGGAAAATTAGAGAACCCGGGCAACAGGGATATTCCACTGAGTAGAAATTAAATGATTGACATCATACCACCTTTCATTGTCATGACTGTTTATTTAATGATAATTAATCACAGAGTGGGAGAGGATGGGTAAGTGGCTTAAGGTGTTTCTAAGCTCTGAGTTCCAGTTAAAATTTAAAGGTCCATCGACAGGCATCTCAGCTCCAGCGCTCCACTTTAGGGTTGAGGGACCGGTGTGTCCTGACAGTGGGTTAAGTCCGTCACACACGGCCTAAACCCATCTATTCTGCATTTCAATCCCCTGGCCGGTTTGTTTAGGAGCACCTCTCCACACGCCTCCCACTTTTCCCTGAGGAGGAGGCAGAGGGATTTTTGGATGACTTCCTGTAGCTTGAAGCCCTTCCCAAGTCCCCACCCTCCAAGGGGGACCGTCTTTCACAGCTTATTTGCTGTGCTTTTACTGCTCTAGGCAAGTGTGTCGGGACGCATGCCAGGCTGGCTCGCCACTGTAGCAAGCAGGTACGCGCCAGGGCTCGCCAGGGGGTGAGGGGAACGGGTTCGCACATTACCACTGTAGCAAGCAGGTACGCGCCAGGGCTTGCCAGCGGGTGAGGGGAACGGGTTCGCACTTTACCACTGTAGCAAGCAGGAACACGCCAGGGCTCGCCAGGGGGTGAGGGGAACGGGTTCGCACATTACCACTGTAGCAAGCAGGTACGCGCCAGGGCTCGCCAGCGGGTGAGGGGAACGGGTTCGCACATTACCACTGTAGCAAGCAGGTACGCGCCAGGGCTCGCCAGCGGGTGAGAGGAACGGGTTCGCACTTTACCACTGTAGTAAGCAGGTACGCGCCAGGGCTCGCCAGTGGGTGAGCGGAACTGATTCACACGTTTTCACAACGTTTTCTTATCATCCCCCTTCCTATTCGTGAACCTTATTGTAATTTCCCCACCTGTGATTTAAATGCGTAACAGCTATACAATACAGAGAAACTGTGATTTAAATGTGTAACAGCAATACACTACAGAGAACCTATAATTTAAATGTGTAATAGCTGTACTCTACAGAGAAACTGTCATTTAAATTGGTAACAGCTATACACTACAGAGCACCTTTAATTCCCATGCATAACATCTACAAAGACCTGTGGTTTAAGTCATAAACAGCGATTGAGAGCACCTGTCAATTCAAAATGTAACAGCTACACAGAACTGCAGTCTCAATAGGTAACTGTGGTAACAGCGTCTGTCTGTCGGGCCCACTCCGACCGCCACTCGCAGTGCAAAGTGCTTTGTCCCTCAGCAGGGGCCAGAGCAGCAGAGAGAGCTGGCGAACGGAAAACAGACCAGCCAGCACACTGTGAGTGATCCGAGTACAACCCAGTGGCTCAGTGACATGGCTTCAAAAAATTACCATTTCGTTTCCCCTTCGCGGGACTTTCTTTCCGCAATTTTAGTTAGGGGGATCATTCAAGACATTTCTTCTTTTTTTTTTTTTACTTTTCCTTTTCCGTTTGTGAATTAAATGCTGGTCGCGGGATGACTTTGTGATCACTCCTGACATTTAAATGTTGCAATATTACATACAACTCTTTACTGCATTCGCAAAAAAAAAAAAAACGTAATCAGATCATAACATAAATGTGTCAGATACATTCTTCATGTTACTGAACTGCATTTTTGAAAACAACTGGTGCTTTTAAAATTTGCGCAAATTTTTGTTTAGATTTAGTCTGTATTTTCCATGCACATGAAGACAGTACCACACAACTTACAAAATGAAGACAGCATGAAGCGCAGATCAGATGTGAGTATTAAATGCATTCTAATGTGATTCACATGACCTCAGTCATTTATTTGTTTTATTTTTTAATGGAATCAAGTTAGTTCCTTTGTAGCTTAATTACACATGGTGTTGAATGATATCACTATTAATGTTCCACATACGTCATCACAGGCAGTGATTAGGTATGCAGCAGCTACACAGAACAACCCCGTTTTTTAATAGGCAACAGCTACACAGACCACCAGTATTAATCCACCCATATTCACAGAAAATGGGAAGTGTAGATCCAGATCCTCCAGAAAACCACCATTTGAGATCTCATTTGAGATCTCCGTCTCCAGTGTGGTAAAATATTGTCAGACTGCCTTTCTTCTCCTGGCAAAGCTTCTCCTCTGAGCTCAAATCAGGTATCATGATTATGAATGTCACCTTATCTACATCACTGCTTTTGACACTTGGAGAATCCATGAGCGCCGCGGCACCTTTAAGTTCAACCGTGAAGGTGCTGTTCTTCCTGAGTTATAGCGGCATGCCACGCGGCCCTGTGATGCAAAGCGGCGGCGCTGTCCGTTAATCACAGAGACGAACGAGCGGCCGCGTCATCCGGCTCTTCATTAACCACGACGTCCTCAGGTGCACCTGTGGGGAAAAAAGTCTGAACCCCCCCGCAAAAAAATCAACGGAATTCCCGTTTAGATAGGGATGCTGTTACACCAACAAAAATACTACAGCGCCTGCGTGATCTCAACAGCTTGACTGTCGCAATAACTTAGAAAATTGTTGACGGCACACAAAAAAAGCGCCTGGGCCTCTTTATCATCATATGAATGATGTGAGAAATGATAATGAAAAGGAGAAGCTTAATGGGGAAAGGCTGGTCCTCTCTGTGCATTATCAGACCGTGACCTGGAATACAGGAAGCCATTGTCAGGTCAGACGCAGCGAAGCTGTCGGCAAGCGCCGCGCCTTATTAGAAAGCATGTGTACAAAGGAATAATGAACTTAAGACAATGCTAATTAAAGGCGGACAACAATGGCGCTACATTTTTTAAAACCGCAGCACGCGGCACCCGCTTGTACGACATGGTTAAGCCACCTTTAATCTATTTTTTATGGCGCGCAGCGCCACCGGCCCGCCGACCGAATGGATTTGGGTCAGGTCAGGGGGTGCAGCTCCTGAGAGCGCCTGATACACTCACCTGTGACAGTTCCTGCCGGCCAGATAAAGCACAGGAAGTCTCCCAAGGCCCCACGCCGAGCCCTCGTCCCGCGGGCCCCCCTGGGACCAGGTGTCAAAGTTGTCTATCAGAGGGCTGAAAGGAGAGAAGGGACACGCTACCGGGCGGTATTGTGCCCCGGTTGTCAGTGACTGATCGGGCCCATTTAGCGCGCTTTCACAGTGAATAAATTCACCTGAATAGACTTTCTGAACAAACAAGGAGGCGCGGAATATTCATGACGGATCTGCGCGGGAAAGATTAATGTATTAGAAATTAAAATGGGGCTGGGACGGACGATCTTGCTCTAACACTTGGCCAGACCTGTGTCACCCGCCGCTCGCGCCTGAAGTCGGCAGACAAGGCTGCCAAGGTGGAGGGGAATCATTAAAGCAGCCCAGCCATTGTGTGAGAGGAATAATCAAACTTCGCCCTCCCATTCTTCCCGTCGCGCTGACAATGAATAATTCCGGAGCCATTTGCAATGCTAACGGCGCCTATCTGGGCCATCCGCGCCTTTATGATAAGAGCTCCACGTGTGCATCTCAACAGTCGGAACAGACAGTGGTTCAGCGGCGTTTCAAAGGACACCTGTCACTCAGCTGACAGACCTGTCAGTCTCCGTCGCACGCCGGTGCCAGGGAAATGGCCAAAAAGATTATCTTTACTTTCTTTTTTTTCTTCTTTTTTTTCCCACCCTCCTTTTCTTTCAGATTGTAAGTTACGTTTGGCGCAGAGTGACAAGTGATTTTCTCTGAAAAAGGGGTTGTGTTTAAACTAAAAAAGGTTTATTCTCTTAGGCGGGCTCATCCTTTGCTGGTTTACAACTGTATCAAATATACTTATCGAAAATGTGATCTGGGCTACACACATAATGCTGTCCTGCTTGATATTATAGACACCAGGCTCTGGCCTCTGAGCTGAAAGGTGACTCAGATCACTGGCATCTGTCCGAAGAGAGAAGTGACTGAGAGAGACAGGAGGCTGGCTGAACCCTAATGTGACATCACATCACTTCTTCCTTTCCTAAGGCAAATTCTCATATCAGAGCATAAATCCATCGCTTAATGACCGTAACGCAACCCAAAAGGCTTTCTATGACAAATTTAACAGTATGTGACTAAATATTGTTGGTGAAAGACATTTTTTCTGCGTTTCATATTTATGATTTGCTACAGTGGTGGAGTTTGAATTGTGAAAGGATTTTGGATGATATTTTCAGATACATGCTGTCATTCTCAAAGACTGTTAAGTAAAAGTTTAACACGTGTGTCATAGACACCCATTCAATTAGGACAATTTTGTATCTAATCCTTACAATAACATTTCTGACCATGAGATTAAATAAGAGAAGATCACAAAGTCATCCCAGCAAGTACATAACATATTCGCAATGTGGCCGCAATGTCACAACAATCTTCTGAAAATGTTGGCCTGGGTTCAAAACCGCTCGGTCGTGAACACAATCCAAATGTTACCTCAGAGCTATTGTCAGAGACGTTAGGCCCTTGGAGTCGCAAACAGAGGCCGGTGTTGAGGGCCAGGCCTTCGTTAAGCTTGAATAACTTCATCGCCGAACACCGCTAGCCCTCCCTGACATTTCCTCAGTGGGTCGGACCGGGCTGGGCTGCTGCCCAGGTTTCCCCTGCAGTTGCTCCACAGGCCAAGCACATGACACAACAGAGGCTTCTGAGCAAACTCATCATATTCCTTTCCCTTTGCCAATAAATAAGCAGAGAAAAAAATATATTATTTAGGGTCATGACCATGGCTGCAGAGAAAGCTTTGACACTACCTTAGGTTGAAGAGTTTTTTGAAAAGTTTTTCGATAAATATGGCAGTTTATGAAAGCAGTAGCTGGTAATCTGACCATGGCTTAGAATTTAGTGACATAAAAAAGGTTTGAATCCCATTTGTACCTGGTTTACAATTTTGCAACTTTCACAGCGTTTCAACTGGAGCGTTGTCGCAAAAGAATGAATCTTAGCTTCATCTATTCCAACAAAGAACTGCAGACTAAGGGGGCCTCTCTCCAATACTCAGGCTAAAAGCTCTTGCATTGGTAAAATGAAATTGCCCAAAAGGCACATTACTTTACCGTTACAGCACAGTGAAATTGTCAAATGTCGCACCATGTCTCGACTCTCTGCTCTGAAACACTGGCTCCTTTTGTCCATTCCTTCTGGATAAGCACTCCACAATGAGAATGTGCAGAGCTGGGCGGAACATTACGGAGTCAGGGCGCCGATGTTTACCCATCGGAAATTCTTCAGTGCCCATGCCCCCCCCGCCCAAAAGAAAAGAACAATTCCGAATGGGCAGAACACAGCGTCTGTGTGAAATGAACACTCTAAGCACTTCTTTCTCTCACATTCTCCTCATTGTGGCATGGAGAAGGAGGCAGGTCAGGCCGCGACTCATCCTGTGAATGTAAACTTTTATAGCGGGGGGGTGTCCAGCAGGCCATCAGCAGTCCAGATACTGAGCCGTGACTCACATCTCCCGCACCTTCGTGTTGTTGTTTGTGAACTCTGAAAGGGTTTTCTCATCCTGGGGAGAAAGCACCCCTTCTCGCTGCCCTATGTCAGTGGTGACTGTCCTACACCCTCTCACATTCCTCCATAGTTATCAGCTAGTCTTCAGAGTGCTCTAAAGGTGCAGGCTAGCGCTGGGCGTATATATGATACCGGTGACGGAGGGTGTTCTAGCCTACAGACACGGTGCAGTGGTTGAGTTGAGGTTAATAAAAGATGCATCTCTTTTTGCGGTCCATTAAAACGACCGTATGGACCTGTCAGGTCCTCTTGGAGAGCAGCTGGACCGACGCCATTTAGCCCCGTGTCGTGTCACGCCAGTGGGATGAGTCCACGTGGCACGTGAGTGCCCACGTACCCATGGCAACGGGGGAGTCTCTGCTGCAGCTTCACAGCCAAGCCCTGGCTCCTGACCAGGGGCCTTTCACATCCACAGCAGTTACAGTCTGCCACGGCTTGCAGCGACGGCCCCAATTAGTGAGAGACAGAGATGGAAAGAGACAGAGAGAGAGCTACAGAAGGAGTGAGGCCGAGGCAGAGACAGAGGGAGAGACAGGGGGGAGACAGGGGGAGAGACGGAGGGAGAGACAGGGAGAGACAGAGGAAGAGACAGAGGGAGAGACAGGGAGAGACAGGGAGAGACAGAGCTCCCTCCATCACCCCCGGCCCTTGGAGACGGCGCTCCTTGGAGGCATGTATTTCAGATTGGTCGCAGGGCTCCCGA
>JAOYSI010003523.1:0-36769 GCA_025775065.1 Hiodon alosoides
TTTTTTGTTGTGTGTGTGTGTGTGTGAGAGAGAGAGAGAGAGAGAGAGAGAGAGAGAGAGCGAGAGAGAGACAGAGAGAGAGAGAGAGAGAGAGAGAGCATGTTTGTGTGTGTGTGTGTTTGTGCATGCGTGTGTGCGCAAATGCATGTGTACATGTATGTGTATATTTATATGCCCCATAAAAAAAATAAGTGAAAATGTAAAAATATGTATAGTATATGTTATGATTTTCCAGACCATACCATAGTTAGGTCCTTTAAGACAAAATAAGCTCTTTTTTTTTTGGACAGGTAAAGAAGCTATTCATTTAGTGAACAGGTAAAGAAGCTCTTAATTTATTGGACAGGTACCGGCAAGATAAAGTTGAAGTTATAAAAAAAGAGAGAGAAAGCTATTCAAAAGATAAACGTGAGTTGCAGTCTTGAAAACTTACATTGAGCTAAAATTTCTAACTCAGATCTTTAGTTAATTCAGCGTAAAGAAATGGATGAATTCAGGTTTTCTGGCCCAAGCTACATTTTATGGTTGTTCAGTAACCATGGCAAGAACAAAACTGAACTTGTGAAAGCCATCATATATCCTGTTCTTAAACGATTAGACTTAAAACTCCTCACCAAGTAGTTTCCCCAGAGCGGAAGAGGAAAGAAGAAAACACATCTTATGCAGGTTATGCTGAGAAAACCAGATGAAAGTGATAGGAACAATATGAATCCCACTCAGAGGAATAATACTCCGACCCATCACGTTTAGATTACTTGAGTCCAACCTAACCCTAACCCTAACCCAATCTTTTGCAGGTGCACAGAGTCAGAAACAACATTAACCCTTTTGCAGGCACACAGTCAGAGATAACCCTGTCCTTTTTGCTGGTGTGCAGAGTCTGATGTTGCAGACTTTGATGGCCGGAGTGCCCTGCTCTACCGGTTCAATCAGAAGTCCATGAGCACAGTGAAGGATGTGATTTCACTCTGGTTCAAGAGCCAAAAGTCTGAGGGGGTCCTGGTGCACGGAGAGGGCCAGCGGGGCGACTACATCACCCTGGAGCTGCACCAGGGCAGATTAGTCCTGCGTCTCAACCTCGGTGAGTGAGAGAGTGCAGGATTGTGAAGAGAGAGATTCAAAGTGTTGGCAGGGCCCGCGTGAGCTACCATCAACCTGTGCTGCTTCTTTAGAATTATAAATGTTGCAATTAGGAGGTTTTAATGAGCTGGCATGAGAATAACAAGCGACCCCCTCCATTTCTCACACACTCCATCACTCTCTCTCTCTCTCTCTCTCTCTTGCTCTACAGACAGCACAAAGCTCCGGCCTGGCGGGCCTCATGCGTTGGTGACCCTGGGCAGCCTGCTGGACGATCAGCACTGGCACTCGGTCCTTGTGGAGCGCTTCAACAAGCAGGTCAACTTCACCGTGGATGCGCAGACACACCATTTCCGCACTCAGGGCGACGGCGGCTCCCTGGAGGTCGACTATGAGGTGCGTCTCTAGCAGAGACCCCAATTTATATCTGTCTCTTGGCATATGTTGTTTCTGCTCCTCTTCTTCACAAGATATCTCAGCACCTAGGTATAGGTCAAATGAACTAATGTGTGTAGTGTGTAGACACTTTACATGAACCATTAGCCTCAATTGTAAATAAGGGTTATTCACAGCCATGTTGCAACTCAGTTGTTGTGTATTCCAGTTGTGCAACATAAAATGTTTATTGCTGGAATAAAGCCACATTAATTTTCTCCTCAAATGAAACTTTTATGCATGATCTTCACGTACGATGTACACCATGTCCCCAGTGACAGAATGAAATTACTAATTTTCATTCATAATTTTAGATTTTTATTTTGCTTTATTTTGCCTCTAATCAGTGCTCTAGCTACAACTGCATTCATTCAGATAGAGGTCTGAATTAATATTGCTTAAATTTGACAATGCCAATATGACAATTTGAAAATATTTTCAGTTTTTTTTTTTTTATATAGGGTTATTTTGTGATATTAATATGTTTCCATTCTGTATAGGACAAGGGACATCATGAAATCTATCAGTATATATTATACATTTATAAATAAAAATACTGCAATGAACTCAGGGCATTCTGCGTGCATTTGAAAGAACTGCTCCCTAGCTGCCTCGATATTCACAGAATAATGTAGTTACTTGCTATCTGACTGATTAATGAGCTCATTAGTTAACGACTTAACACCATAGTCGTTGCATTTCTTTAAATTAAACTGCAGCTTTCCATTTATTGAAAATGGCATTGTTAGATCTTGTGTGTAATTCTTTGCTGCTAGAGACTTCCCTGAATTAGTTTGAGTTGATGACAATAACCAACTCCAGTTGTAACTTACATTAGGTTTTGGTGCCTTATAAGTTCTTCGATTGCTATCCACATTCATGTTCTGTGACAGCTATTACCTGCCTTGAATAGAATTAGCTGCATTTGAATGTGTGTGCCTTGATCTGGAACATTTCTGCTGGAACTACATTCGCTGTGCATTTATAAAATTTTAATGAACACCTGTCAACTAATCAGAAATTGCCATTTATCCAAGCCATTGTAAAAGCAGATATATTCTGTCACAAGTTTTCTTCTTACAGTAGACAGTAGTTTTCCCTGACTGCATGAACTCAAAACTCACACTCTGTCCAATTATGGTAGCCCATAGCAGCCTCCATAACCTCTCAGGCCTCCCTGAATTCAGGAGGCCAAAATCCGGCCCAGGGCTCTGATTGGTCATCTCTGTGTCTCTGCTCTGCTGTTTTTCTCCTCAAAGCTCGGCTTCGGGGGAGTTCCGCTGCCTGGCAAACCAGGGACCTTCCTCAGAAAGAACTTCCACGGCTGCATGGAGAACCTTTATTACAATGGGGTCAACGTCATCGACCTGGCCAAGAGGCGCAAGCCCCAGATCTACAGTGTGGTGCGTTGTCTGGAAAGGAGGCAAATGCTATGGCACAATAACTATTTTTTTTTTACAGATATTGCTGCAGATATTGCAGTCCTGTATTGGACAGATGCCAAAGGACAGATGCCAAAGAGCAGCTGAAGTTCATATGGTCACTTTGACTTTGATGTGTGATAGCAGAAGAAATCAGACTGACAGGATTCATTTTAATAAGACATTGGCTGATTGACTGGAAACAAGATACTTACTAGATATGCTTTCTGCTTGTGAACTTCAGTGTTTGGGATTTGATAGGTTTACCTAGGACTGGGTGTCTTTCCACACTCCCAGATAATCAAAATCTGTACGATGATTTATAATCCCAAGTGAATGTAAAAAACCAGTGGTGCGGAGTGAAGTGCATGTTGTTGCCACAGCTAAGCTTTAAACTCACGCTTCTGCTGAGAATCAGTCTGGAGTAGTCAGCGCTGTCAGTCAGAGCTGACTCTTCAGTGGCAGAGTTGGCATTTTACAGTACTGTTGTTTCTGCTGAGCACACCATGCGCTTGTGCCTGCTACTTAGTAGGGGAAAGTGTTAACCAATAAAGCTGGATAAGAGAGATTAATCTCTCTGACTCATCATCTGCATCCTATCTGTGGAACTCTCAAAGGACTATAGAACAACATAATGACTTCATTAAGTACAGGTCTTGGTCAGTAGTCTGCTCTTGTGCTTGTTGTTCTTTTACTCATCTGAAGATGGTTCAAAAACAACGTTGAGTATTGAGTATTTCCAATGCCTTCCTGCAGGGGGTGCTCAGAAAGGTAACACATCAAGCCCTTGCAGTAGAAAATTCGTGTTCCAATGTTAGTGATGGCCGTTTGTAGAGGGTATACTGATGATTCGCCAAATTAGACTCCATACCAGAAGGTTACTGGTTCAACTGTCCATAGAGCTGTTGTAACCTTTAGCTTGATACTTTATCTGAATTGCTTCATTGCACAGTTGAATAAATGGATGATAATATAAATGTGTATAACCTGAAAACGTTATTCACCTAAATGCTAAAGTGATGTAGGTTGGGCCAAGTTATGTGGTCTGTGTCTCAGGATGATAATTTTTCTTTACAGTTAGTCCTTGTAGCTTCATTCTGAACAATTTCTATTTGTGGCCATTATTGAGCTACCTGATAGTATACATTTACAGTAGTCAAGTCTGGTTGTAAGAAAAGCGTCAAGTTTTTCTCCAATCTCAATAAAATACTAGTCGCTATTATTTTTGGTATGGTGTTCTAAGTTGAGATCAGGATCAACTGTAATTCTAAGATCTGGAACAAGTATAATTTGAGCTACCATATTTCCATCCTGGTAAAGTACATAGTCTTTGAATCTTGTATGTTGTTTTTTTGGGCCCAAGATCATCTGTTGCATCAGAACTCAGCAATAAGAAGTTATAAGACTTCAATAGTTTATGTCTTTGAGGCATAATTCCAATCTAGACAGTGGAAAATCCCCCTGTGGATTCACTGATAGGGATAGCTGCTAGGGCTACAAGTGCTGTCTCAGTGTTTTTCCCTGATCAAAAACCTGACTGAAATGGTTATATTATATTACACACACACACACACTCACACACACACACACACACACACACACACACACACACACACACATACATATATATATATATATACACCTGTAGTTGAAAATGTTAGAAAAATTTGGAAAAAAAACAATAACTACTATTTTTTTTACTTTTAGACAAGAAAGGAATGTCTTCATTTGGTTTCTTCATAGCTGGCTTGATTTCAGCTAATCTAAGGGACTCTGGGGCATATGCTGACACTAAAAAGGCATTAATAATGTTTCACATTGGTTTTACTGTCAGTTTAGTAAGTTACGGCCTTCAGTACCTTAGTTGGTACTGGGTCAAGTTGATGATTTTGAAGACAAAATATATTTTTCAATTTTCTCAGCTAAGTGAAAGAAAAAGTCTAGAGTCTAGACATATTGTCGGCAAAAGGTTCTGAACTTGGCATAGTTTTATAGTGTGGAGGAGAGCACCATTGTCTCCCTCCAGGTGAAAACAAAGTTTAATAGTCTGGCTGTAACTGTGACAGAGCGGGAGCAGTGCTTAATTTGTAAATCAGGAGGTCCCGGAACACAGAGAGAGTGCAATCAAAATAGGTGCCGGTCCGAATCCGAAACAGATCCAATCATATAGGTGCTGGTCCGAATCTGGGAGGTCCCACAAATTAAGCCCTGAGCAGGAGTTCTCCAAAAGGTCAGAACAAAAAATAGCTAACTGTTGCTTTTGTTTAATTAAGTGTTTAATAAAGTGTTAAATTGGTTAATTGGTAATGAAATTGGCATTGAGGCAAGGGAGGTAGTGTCCTGCCCGTAAGACCAGCCAGCATGACATTAACGACTTTCCTGCTGATTGCCAATAGTCCTCAGCTGGTTGATAAGTATAGCTGTAGGCAATGGTTAATCAGGAATAGCCTAAAAGGCTGTTGGGAAGTGGAGGGAATGTGGAAAATTTGGTAGCAGTCTGATGATTATAATACTGGTTGGTATTGGCCATTGGCCATTGGTCTGTATTATTTTTAGTAAATGTGTTGCACTACACAATGGTGTTCTGTGTCACCCTGTATGATCACTTGCCATCCTAATGACAAAGGTGTAACAAAGGTTACCTTTATCACCAAGAAAATGTTTAAACTTAGCAATATGTCTGAGGTGGAAGACTGCTACTTTAGCCAGATTTCTAGAATGACGTTCAATGGTAAGATTTGGCTAACCCCAAGATCTTGAAAAAGTTTACTTTGATCTATCAAACATTTCCTGGGCCAATCCAAATATTGAACATTTTTTTGCTTTGCTTTTACACATTACAGCAGGCTACCACACAGGGGAATCACAGAACTATCATGCTGAAAGCGAATTAGTTCTTCTCTGAATATCAAAGGGATGGTTGTCTACTGGAAGGCACTTAACCTACAGTAACCGCAGATTGGGGGGGTTAAATTGTGAAACATGTTCTGTTCTCCCACTAACATCTGCCTGTAATTGCAAGAGGGAAACTTATTGATTATGCAGATAGTAGAACAGGGGTATGCGTTATTTGCATAGATAGGCAAACACTCGTCAGTAGCAAGGAGCTATCTATATTTTTAAAACCTTAAAAATGCAAAGTCTGTCCTGGGTAGATATGCCTCGCTCTGCAGTATGTCCTGGGTAATTCGACCATTTCCATCTCTAAGAGATTCCAATAGAGGATGTGTCTGGAACCCATTGTGCCCTGCATGCACACACTCAAAACACACACTTCTCCTATCCC
This sequence comes from Hiodon alosoides, assembly GCA_025775065.1. Classification (NCBI taxonomy): domain Eukaryota; kingdom Metazoa; phylum Chordata; class Actinopteri; order Hiodontiformes; family Hiodontidae; genus Hiodon; species Hiodon alosoides. The sequence goes on from JAOYSI010003523.1 coordinate 6,223, forward strand.
AGCCTTTTCAGATAAGTCCTGCCGCATGCCATTTGTGCACTCTGTTCTGTGATGGAGTGATCGCTCTCCATATAGATCTCCCAGCTGACGACATTTCCGTCATGCTAAAAAACTTGTTCGTCTATGTGTATGTTGGTCACTTCTCCATCACTGTACTGTCCAGGCTCTCAAAAGTCCTGCATGCTTCGTTCAGTGTAAATGACTGAATGTCCCAATGCAACCTTTGTGTTCCTTTTGAAGGGTTAGCAGTTTGAAGTAATTCATCTGATGTGTCTCAGAATCAATGCATTTGTTTTACCTGAGATGAATGACAATGATCATCTTTGTTCTCTCTTTGAATGAATGGGAAGCGCATAAAGGGATCAACAGATGGTTTAATAACTGTTCATTCAGACAGCTACTTCAGTGAATGAGTGCAGCGGGAAGTGCATCTTGAATATAAAAAAAGTTTTAATTAGGTAAAGATTTACCTTTGATAATAAACGTCAAAGGACATTTAATTTCCACGATAACAGTTAGTCTTTTTTTGAGGCCGTTCAGTAAGAGGGGGTTTACAATCCATTAACACATGAAAGAGGCCAGACCGGTTTGTTTCTGATGGGGCCTTCTGCTGTTTCCAGGGCAATGTGTCCTTCTCCTGTTCGGAGCCTCAGGATGTGGCCGTCACCTTCCTGAGTTCTGGTAGCAGCTTCCTCTGGGTGCCGGTGAAGGCGGTGACAGGGGGTTCGTCCCTACGCTTCCAGTTCCGGACCTGGAACTCGGATGGGTTGCTGCTCTCAGTCCCCCTGACCCAAGCACCTGATCATCTTCTCCAGCTGCTGCTCCGACATGGCCAGCTGATCCTAATCCTTCACGGGTTGCCGGGAGTCTCTATGGGTGCGTAGCCAAAAAACATTGCCATATAACCCTATTCCCGTGTGTGGGCCCAGGGATTTTGATACTGAATAAAACCAAGTGATTCACGTGAATGAAAACCGCATTTTCACTGGAGGGATGAAGTCTCACTTGCCTTGTGTCTGTGAGGCGGTGCTTGTGCACCCTAGGCTTCTAATTCACACCTGGCTTTGAAATTTCAGGCTTTAGCACTTATATGTGTGAGTCTCAAATATAGGTTCAAATGAATTTGTTTATTATCATGACAGGCGTTTTTGCCTCCTATCATACTAAATCACAGTTTTACTTTTCTTAACTAATGTTATGAGTAGTCAAAAAAAAAAAAGGAGATATTTTTAATATTTAGATGTATTATTTTTCAATATATACTGTAGCAGTTTTTTTTTGTTGTTGTTGTTTAAACAAGAATTGATGCAAATTTGCTGTATGTGTACATCTGCCAGTGAACAGAAACCCTTTACACTCACATAAATTCCAGAGTACTAGGCACAGCCAACACTACACATTTGCTTTTTGGAGTGCAGTTTAAACGATGCGATGGGACACTGTGTCTATCCACACTCACCAACACTATGTGTTTGCTTTTTAGAGCACAGGCTAAACGATGGGATGTGGCACTCGGTGAGCCTCGGTGTGTGGGGTCGCCTGGTCTCTGTGAGCCTGGACCACCAGCTTCAGGCTTTGACCCTGGAGCTGGAAGAGCACCTCCACTTGGGTGACAGCTGCTTCTTTGGAGGTAGGGCCGACCATTCCCCCCCCCCACCTTGTCTCCCCTGCCGTGCCATGAAATACAAAGAACACATAGGATTTGTCTAAGCTCAACCCTTTGACCTTTTTCAAGATGGTCCTAAATGCTCTTAATGAAGTTAGATTTATTCTGTATGGCTAGCTAGAGCGTAGCATGGCTGCAATGAATGACCATTCTATATTTACCGTAGGGCAAATTAGGCACATTAACATGCCCAGTAAACCATGAGATTGCAGTCAATTGTCTTTGAAAGTTGTTGAAAGGCTCAGAGGAAATCTAATAGTGATGGTGCTTGCAGGGTCTTTCACAGGTTGGATGTCATTAACTGCGGTAATGTCCCTTGGCAGAGTGAGTGAGACTGTCTCTGTGCTTGTAAGTGAAAAAATGTGGATCATTAGGAAACAATGATCTGTGAATGATTGTTTATCCTAGACTGTTTATCTTAAAAGAAAAAAATAAAGTTAAGAATTACTCCAACGGCAATCGATATTACCTTGATTGCAACAAACAAACACAATGCCAAGGTATCTTCATCTGAGTGTGAATATGGACAAGGGAGCAAATACTCTCCCCAGATTAGTTTAATTTCACCCTGCTAGGGTGGTGTGATGTGTGCTGTAGGGATAGAGCTAGGGCCTGCAGTTTTGTCTCTGCACAGATGGCCAGTCTGGCCAGCAACATGATTTGCTCTGTCCTAAAAATCTGTTACTGTCTCTTTAATATATGCCTCACTATCTATGTTCTTACGAAGTGAAGAATACCTGTGTGCAGTTTTCAAATGTTCTAGGGCTATAAGAACCCAACCATGACACACTAGATTTACACATTTGTTTATTAATTATCATTTTGGATTCCTACAGGACAGATTTACGGGATAGTTGGGTGTTCTTAAAAATCAGGTTGAACGATAAGTGGGTTATTCCCGGGCCCAGTGGGCAGTGACCACCTCATTATCAATTCAAAACAACCTAAGGTGGGGTTTTGCGATTGGTCCTTGAAAGTCCTTGATGAAATGATTTATGGTACTAACCCATATAAATATTGATCTTTAGCCAAGTGTAATCAGAGAACCTACTCAGACTGCCTGGGTACTTCTCACCATGCTGCATGAAATAAAGGCTGATTGAATTCTGCTCCAAAAACATTCATTGTATGTATTTCGATCCTGAATCTGAAGGAAGTATTGATTACTGCAAGATTTCATGATACTACCCATGACTCAATGTTTTTGTCACCCACAGGTTGTCCCCGGAGTTCAAACATCCTTGGCTGCAGAAACCCTACTTTAGCCTTCCAGGGATGCATGCGTCAGATCGTTATCAACAACCATACCGTCAACCTGCTCCACGTGCAGCAAGGCTCGCTGGGTCACTACAGCCAGCTGCAAATAGACTTTTGTGGCATTCGCGACAGGTGAGGCCCAGTCTCTCCAACAGCAGATGCCGGAAACACCACACAAAGTCCTCCCGGTTCGGGGTATAAGGCAACGAAAAAACACAAAGAAAATTCCTCCCGGATCGGGGCATAAAATAACGACGAATGACGTCCGAAAAAAAGGAATCCCATCCTCCTCGCTCAAGGGAATTTGCGGGGTCTCACTCACCCGTCGCCAGCCAGATCTGAAAGACAGAGCACAGTGCTTTACCGCTGGCGCTTGCTACCTGCATTCGGCTTTCGTTCGTAGCCTCCCCGGCGCCGACATCTTCTCCTCGTAGCCGTCCGCTTCTGTTCTTTTCCCTCCCCAATCAGCCGATGCGTGTCAGCTGTGCCGGCAATTGCTGGGGAAGGAACGTACCGCCCCTCAAGGACCTGCCCCCTAGCTTCCGTCCTGACGCCCTGGGGTTGCCACAATATATATATATATATATATATATTTCTTATAAATACATTTTAAAATTTCAGTTTTCATGTGGTATCGCTATTCAGTCAACATTGTCAGAGGGCCCCCACCAGTTCTTTTTAGCGTGGCATACAGTAATTTCCCAGGAAATTCCCAAAACGAATTTGCCCCTGCAGACAATTGAAATAACTGCTCTGATTCCTGCATTGTTTCTCTCGTTTTAATAATGGAATTCTACATGCCGAGAAAATTCTCTTCTTTGTATCAGAAATGCCTGTTTCCAAATCATCAACTTGTTTCAGAGATGTTTTTCGCCGCTGGCTCTGCATGTACAATTCCCTCACTCGATATGTTATCAGCATCATTCGGTCTGCAGAATCAATTCATATTTGTTTATTTGCAACTCTGTGTGCAAAGTCAAAGCTTTTGGTATAATTGAAAAATTGTAGCCATGAAGAGGATCTGTCATGGCTCATTTTATCTGGCTCTATGAGGACGTTACCAAAATGTCTTGGTACATTTCCTTTCACATGTCATGGTTGGCTTTCTACCTCGTTATCAAACATGGAAAGAAACACTATAAGCAAAGGTGCATAATGGAGTTATTGTGGGATAGCTTGTAACAAATCATTGTTACTAGGATTTCACCATGGTTTTTTTAAGTGTTCTAGCAGATTGCCATTGGCAAGGAAAAAACAAGAGGTTGGCAGAAACATTTATGAAAGTCATTGCTTAGTTTAATGTCCAGTTCATACTCAGAACAGTGGTTTTTTGCCTCAGATCTCAGAAGATTATTCTGAGGAATTCTGGGCATTTTGAAACAACATCTTTAAAAATAGAAATAGAAAAAACTATTGAAAAAAGCAAGTTTCTGGCACGTTATCACAGTCTATTCCCCGCAAGACAGCTGTCTACAAATAGTCCTAGTTTAATGAGGAACTAGAACTGAGCAAATATATTGCTCTGCCAGTAACTAAAGCTTGTTTGCCATGCTTTCTTTTATGAAACAGTAAACTGCAGTAACGGGAGTTTGCATCAAGAACATAAAACAGCTGAACATTTTATAAACAGTGTATTTGCAATATTGCTGCCTATATGCTGACATTATCTGACACACAGATTATTTAAAATGCTCACATATGCAGGTGTGATGCAATTGTATTTTAGCATGAAGCTTGATCCAGAAGACGAAAAAGCATTATTTCGCTTTCGTATGTGTTTAATGGTCATTCAAGTCGACTCTAAGTTTTCAGGGCCAACTCAAACGCTCACAATCAGGAATGTCAGTCAGGGGAGCTGAGACTTTCCACAGGGCCAAAGGAGTAATCAACTGGATGATTTGAAGGTTGCTGGAAACTGATGTCTGGAGGTAAACCCCATTGGACCGCTCTGAACTTTTCTGAATGTGGCTGAGGCTTCTGCATCGCTGACTAAGTAACAGTTAAGTAATGCACAGTTTGCTGCCTTCATCCTGGTAACAGATGGGGTCCCACCACACTGAACTTGACAGCCACCAGAATGCTTTATACCTGCTAACAGGACAGCTAACATTGGGCAAGATGGTAGTTAGCCGCCTCCCGCTTTCTGCAAATTCTACTGCTTACACCCAGTGCGGATTTGTTACACAAACAGATCGATTTAGGTCTGGGCCAGAGTAAAACTGCACCCAGATTGAACCAGGGATAGGGTTAATGGCAAAACTCCAGCTGGTTTGTGTTCATCCCCACCAAGCATGGCGATTAGAGGGGAATATCAACATTTATTTGTTGATATTCTAGCTTTTGGACATCATTTGATAGAAGTCATGTATTTTGGAAAGCTTTCCTGTCTCTGGGATTTACAGTTAGAATGCAGATAGCAGTAATATTTGTATTGCTTATATTTTTAAATTGAGAACAGAGGAATTTTGAGCCATTCTAGAATTGGTATGTATTTGTGTATGGTAACACAATGCCAAATCAACATCATAGCATATTTGATCATTGCATTCAAAATAAGATTTATAATATACACTCAGTGGCCAGTTTATTTGGTACATCCATCTAGTACCATTTCTGACCCCCCTTTGCCTCCAATACATCCTGAATTATTTGAGTCATTGTGTGGCCAAGGGTGGGGTTGTGGGGGTTGTGATGTCACCTCCCATCACTGGGAGGGGTGGAAGGGTGGAATCCAGACAACCAAATATAGATATATAGTTATTTAAAAAATTAAGGTTCTACATGATTACGGTAAGTTATTTATACTCAGATGGATGGGCTCTAAATATATCATACATACAAAATGGGGAAGATGGACCTAAGAATAGCACAAAGACAGATGCAATGCCAAACATGCAATATTTGGCATGACTATCAAATTTTTATTGTTATGGGACAAATTAGCTTGCTTTTTTTATTGGCCTTTATTGAACTCTTTTGGAATGAGTCCAATCATGCACTATTTGTGTAGGACACATCATAAATGCACAAGAATAGTGTAAGAACAGCGTGGCCAAAACTTGAATTTACACTGCTATGAAGATGGGCAGTGGATCCTAACAGAAATAGATTGATTGTATTTGGCCTACACTTAATCATTTTACTGTACTTTCACTAGCAGTTTATGATCCAATTTTCTGAAAGGTTTAACTAGAATTCTGCCAGATAGTTAAAATAATTTTATGATCCACATTTTATTTATGATTTTCACTCTTGAATAAAGTGGAATGGCTGTGATTAAACCATTTTTAGAAACATTATCTATTGTAGTTATTTCTTGCTGCAGTAATGACTGGTATTGGTGGCATAATAATTTGGAATCTATAATCTACAAAGAGGCTACGGAATCCAAATATTCTTTGTGAAATTGCGTGCATGATTAAAAGGCTGGTAATTCAGAAATTTCAAAAATTAATTTGGAACAATATACCCAATCTTTCTTCTGGATCCATAAGTAAGTCCTGCTAGAAGATAGAAATAGATGAACAAATCAATAGGCTATGGCAGAAACATGTCTTTAGCAACTGAGCTTCACAGCTGGTTATGTCTTGACAATAAACTAATTAAAATGTGGCAATGAATGCTTTGATGCAAAGTTTTTGAATAGTTCCTACCGTCTATGGGAATAATGAGGGCCAGTACCACTTCTTCAGGCTTCTGAAACTTTTTTCTTTCTTACTGAGTTTGAAGCTGCGCAGGATCTGTCAGAAGTTTTTCACAATGGACTGATTGCCTAGGGAAAATTGTGCCTAATCAGGTGTCTGGGAGCCATGCCTCCAGGAACAGAGCCTGATATCAGTGTCTGACCACCTCTCCTGTAGTTAAGGTTGTATAACCTTTCACTCTTCATTTGCACATTGCCTTAAAATTGAAGCAGGTTGGGTCTAAAACACAAAATGTATATGAGAAAGGCTTTCTGTGTTCATTTATGGTTGGCTGTAAAGATTTTTATTTTAGTACAGAATGGGAGGTTGGTTGGTTAGGTGGGCGAGCGAGGAAATTGTAATTATTATTAACTGGTCTTGCAATTATTATTAATTTTATTACAGGGGCAAGTCAGAAGAGTGTTTTACTAATTGTCAGTGGTTAGGGTATTTTTTAAATTATTAAGTATTTCATTAAAACAGAAGAACGAGCAAACAGTGATCAATATCAATATTTCAATATTCAATAATTCAATAATTGTTATCTATTTATTTTTTTATTTGTTGAAAATTGCTTCAATCCAGTTTTGGGTATAATATGCTTTTTAAAAAGAGTGTCATTGAGATTTGCAGTATAAGATTCTCCATAAATGACGTCTTATGTTACTTAAAACATGCTACTGGTGTTTTGTGGTCATGAATCCATACTGGAATAGTGCATGTCTCTTTTGATGAGCTGCTCTGTTTCTCTCCCCAGGTGTCAGCCGAATTTCTGTGAACATGGAGGACAGTGCTCCCAGTCCTGGAGCTCCTTCTTCTGCAACTGCTCTGGGACAGGATACACTGGAGTCACCTGCCATAACTGTGAGTCCATGCAGTTAAACCTGTGTCTGATTGTCTCGCACACTCCCAGCATTAGACAATTTAAACCTCTGTCTGAATGTCAGTGGTTGAATTGTTGTAGTGCTGGTTCCTCGCTGTTACAGAATTCTTTTTGGACTTCCATTCATTGTTTTGAAGGGAAAACCTACAGCAAATAAACACCGCTGTAGGTAGTGACACATCTCCAAGAAAGGCTTGTTCTCGCTGTGCCGTTTCCTCTGCTTAGGAGTTAAATGCATGCGTTTTCCTAGCTTCAGAATGTTATGTGCGCAAGGAATCCTTCAGAGACAAAAGAAAAAGTGGACCCACGTCTGCTCTCCCTGTACCCCTTAGCTATTTATGAGCGGTCATGTGAAGGGTACAGAAGAGCAGGGAGCTCCTCAGGTTACTTCTCCATTGACCCAGATGGGAGTGGTGGGCTGGGGCCCACTCTAGTACACTGCAACATCACAGGTGAGCTCACATGTTTACTTTTGACTCTGAGCCCATTTCGGGTAAATCACCATGGTAAACTTTATGCCATAGCATTCCATAATCACACTGCATCACAAGCTCAATGTAAGTAACTGAGAGAGAATTCTGGCATATTGTGTAACAAGAAAAGCTAAGTGCAGTCAGGGGAGTTCCTGAACCGAACAGAATGCTATGGCTGACAATGGTAGGGACAGGAGTTTTGTTGGTGGGGTGAATTATTCTTCTCTGTCTGATGTATTTTATTTGTTTTTTCTGTAGAGGACAGAGCCTGGGCCATGGTGCCCCATAACAACACAGAGCTGATCCGGGTAAAGGGCTCGACCCCACAGATGCCCTTTGTTATAGCATTTAGTTATAACGCCTCTCCTAAACAGCTTCGCTCTTTGGTGGGTTGGTCTGAACACTGTCAACAGGAAGTAGTCTACAGCTGTAGGAAGTCCCGCCTCTTCAACACCTGGGGTGAGTCCCACTGGCCTGGCGTCTTGTAAGCCCTCCAGATTGGTTAAGCATCAGGAAAAATTCAACATGCATATTCCAACCAAACAGTCTTTTATTTAGATCTTTTGGAATGCTGAATAATGTAGCAGAGCAAATGGCATAAAATAGGTGAATATTGAGTTGACATATTGAGAACAGCAGAGAGAGGAGCCTAAAAATAATGGCACATGCTTCAGATAAATAAACAGGATTTTGTTAATACATCTTTGTGCAGTACAGACAGCTAGCCAGAATCATGCTGTGCTTGCAGAGGGAGACTCTGGTATTGTCTCTGTAAGCCAATGGGAACCTGATCTCAAATCATGTTGCGGAATGGATCTATGTGCAGGGATAACCGGGTTAGCTGGCAGCACTTAACATCATTTTGTAAGAAGCCAACAGACGCCCAGCGCTCTAATTCCTTTACAGCAGATATGACCCTCAGAACAACCACAGGGCTCTGCAGGGGGGAACGGCCAGCTGTCTCCATTCATTGGCAGAATTGGACTGGTGCATTGGCCAAGGGAGGCAAATTCAATGCAAATCTAAATATGAACACCAATCCAAATGAGCCAGGTGTTTCAAGCCTGGTGATGCAAAAAAGAAGCATCATTTACACAACGTGGTTGCGAAGTACAGTCAATAGCCTATTACACTTGCTCATTATCTATGGAAAAAGCAACATAGGTATTCTTTGTTTTTCTCTTATATTCTTTAACATGATCTTTCATTTAAAAGGGGCATCGCCTACATGAAGCCATACAATGCATACTAATTTTCTCATTTTAAAATGATTTTTAATATTATTTATTTATTTATTTATTTATTTTTAGAGCATACAGTTGTAGGCAGATAGACGGATATTGGATCTGTTCTGGAACTGCATGTGCACACAAGCAACACTTTTAGACTAGACCTGGGGAATCTTTTGTGATGATTGGTGTGGACTGAATTTTAGTCCCATTTGGTATTTAATTTTGTTCAATGTAAATGTAATTATAAAGTATAATAATTTTTTCTACATTGTCAAATTGTCATTTTACCCTTTGTTAAAATCCCGAGTTATAGTAGTTTTTGGTTTTGCTTGCAGGTGGTGTAGTGGCTAAATTACTAGAAGCATTTAAACATAACATAAATAACACAATATATGGTATGAAAAAAACCTTGATGAAAACAGTGAAGTGTGGAATTGTCAACAAAGAAATTAATAACGTTGCTTGGACATGCATGATCACTACATCCTGCATTTTAGATGGGACTCCCTTGTCCTGGTGGAGGGGCCGAAACGGAGAGAGGCACACCTACTGGGGGGGCTTCTTACCCGGAGTACAGCAGTGCGCCTGCAGTCTGGCTGGGAACTGCATTGACATGAACTACTTCTGCAACTGTGACGCTGACAAAGACATGTGGTAATGGGAATGTAGTGGTGGGGCAAATGAATTTTAAATCCCAGCTGGGAGTTGCTGCTGCTGTACACTTGAGCAAGGTATTTAAACTTGGGTTATTTTTTTTTTTTTCCCCAGTTTATATCTAGCTACATTAAAATGTAATACTGTATGCTAATCCATTTGTATAGGAACATCTGCTAAACAAATATGTGATAATTAATATAATATAATGAGACTGATATCTTCCACCATGGCCTTTCCATCTGTTTATTCTTTTGCGAATAATACACAAAAATAATTGGCTATTCAGAATTTTTTTTTTTTTTTAACTAAAATAAATAATTAAACACAGTGCATTTGTTTTGCAATTGTATTCCACATAGATTACCAGTAGAGCTCTACTCAATAGAAGCCCTTTCGATAATGATGCAGTGTTACCGAGCATGAAGCCAGCTGGTTATAACTCGTACAACTTTTGTAAGGTCCTTGTTTGAAACGAAGTGAACGGATTATGTTCATATTATAAAGTGAGATAATTATAATCTGAATCATAGGGTTCAGCCTGTGGAGGTGGGCCAAAAAGACTTAGGAGTTAGTTTTGAAAAGGGTAGGAATGGTAAATGGTGAGCAGGTCACAAGTTTCCGGGCTGTCTGTCTTTCTGTATGGCTGACTACCTGCAGTATTGCTGAAGCTCTGTGAAACAGACTACACTATTTTCTGCTGTGCTGCTATTATGCTATTCCTGAATCTACCGGATGTCAGTAATGCTCAATAAATGCTTAATTATCTTAATTATTCATGCGAGGATTCATAATTATTCAGTAAAAAACAAAACAAAAACAATACCATGAATCTACAGTGCACTTTTCCCCTTTCTATGAAAGGTATAAAAGAATTGTGAAAAAAACAATGGCAATTTTTTTTATTTTAACACAGGCTCCACTTTGAATTGAACTTTGAGTTAAAGTGCTGAATAAATCAGTAAGAATGTTTGTCTTCTTGCAGGGTGAATGACACAGGCCTTTTGTCCTACAAAGACCATTTGCCACTAAGTGAAATTGCCATTGGAGACACAGACAGGACAGGATCTGAGGCTAAATTCAAAATTGGACCACTCCTCTGCTATGGTGACAGTAGGTTGTCCGGAAATGTTGATATCTAAAATATATTTATTTTTGGTTGTTAGAAGATTTATTTGGTCATAAATTAATTTCTGAAATAATTAATAAAAGTTAATAAACTCATATAAAATAAGCAAAATAAAATATTTCATGATCACACAATTAGCATATTCCAAGTGCCAAACAAATGTTTAATTTAAGGGAATAGAAAGCTTCTGTCTTCCATCCCCCAGGATTCTTTTGGAATGCAGCATCTTTCTACCAAGAGTCTTCTTATCTACACTTCCCCTCCAACCAGGCAGAGGGCAGCACTGATATCTCCTTCTACTTCAAAACTATGGCAACTTCGGGTATTTTTATGGAAAACCTGGGTGTGGAGGATCTTATCCGGTTGGAGATGAGCTGTGAGTCTATCACTGTAGCAGTGCTATCCCATCCTTCTCAGTTTATAAATTGATTTAAGATGAACATACCGAATCCTAGTTAATGATCCCACTTAAATCAACGTATACGTTTTTGACCTGCTCTCTACAGGTTGACAACAATCCTGTTGGCAGAGTGCACCTCAGGCATATCACATCAGCATTAAATATCTATTTCAACCCTTCTGTAGGTGGCTTGCATTTGCTCTGTAGCACTCTGAATGTTGTGCAGAGGGTTTTTTAGTTATAGTAACCTCATGAGATTAGTGTTTGTGAAAGTAGAGAGTACCCACACAGTGAACCTTGAGGTTTCCCCTGTGACCCTGTTGTTTCTGTGGCTCCCATAGCTGAATCCACGGTGACATTCACTTTCGATGTGGGGAACGGGCCCTCGACACTGGCAGTAACCTCGCACGTGCCCCTAAATGACGGGCAGTGGCACTACGTGCGGGCAGAGCACAACGTGAAGGAGGCCTCTCTGCAGGTGGACCGGCTGCCCCTGCGACACCTAGAAGCCCCCTCTGATGGGTACCATGCCCTGCAGCTCAGCGGACAGCTGTTTGTTGGTAGGGGCAAGATGGCCACTAGGATCCATTTCTGCAGACACACTCCCCTCCTCCATCCCCCTTTGGGTGAATCATCACTCTTAACCAAATTGTAGTCTTGTTAGACTTCGATAGAATATTTTAAATAATGCTGGCAAGCTTCTTAAATAACATTTTTTTAATGATAAAAAACCGACTGCCTCTGGGGGAGCGCCTTTACTGACTGAGCCTCTTAGGGCAAGCGACTTTAGCGTCTGATCAACTCAGGCGAGCGCCTTTACTGACTGAGACACTCGGAATTGGAGCGCCTTTTGCGACTGAGCCAATCAGGTGAGCACCTTTACCGACTGAGGAAGTGGGACAAAAGCCTTTAGTGACTGAGGCACTGGGGTGAGCACATTTACCGCTTGAGCCACTAGGGATTGGAGTGCCTTTAGCCACTGAGACACTCAGATGAGCACCTTTACCGAAGTAAAGAGGTACTGATCCACTCGAGAGGCTTAGTCCTACATTCGGATTGTTCTGATGACATAATGAGCTCCCTTGGACTTGGAAACTCAAACTTTTGTCCCCACTCCAGGGGGAAGTAACTCCAGACGACAGGGCTTCCTGGGGTGCATCCGGGCTCTGGGCCTGAATGGGCTGCCCCTGGACCTAGAGGGACGGGCCAAAATGGCCCCAGGAGTGAGTCCCGGCTGCCCAGGCCACTGCAGCAGCTCAGGCCTCTGCCACAACAGGGGGCTTTGCGTGGAGGAGAGGAGCGGATTTGCCTGCGACTGCACACATTCGGCCTATGGTGGGCCTCGCTGTGAGAAAGGTGTGCTGACTGACTCTCAGTTCTGTGTGGAAATGTTGTCGTCCAGGTGTTGTCTTATCAACCATGTCTTATTTTTTTTACAAGAAGCTTGTTTCTGGGGATATTTTAACATGAATTCGTACTCCTTATTTTCATAAATTTTACTATGGCTGCATTATAGAATTGAATTGTAATTTAGATTTGAGAACCTATAATGTGTAGATATAGATATACACAAAGAACAAGGATACTAATATAAAAATTTCGAGCAAAATATTCGAGCAAAAGCTCAACTAAGATGATAAAGTTACAAACATACAGTAACATTAAAGTAAACATACAGTGCTGTGCCAAAGCCTTAGCCACATGTTAAAAAAAAAAAAAATCTGTGAAGACGCTTTCAAAAATAATGAACAATTATCTTAGGCACACTGTCGTGAGGTTTTATGAGTTGATCGGTAGGTGTATTGTTCCAAGCATCTTGGAGAACTTTCCTCAGTTCTTCTACAGACTCTTAGCTGTCTCCCTTGCTTCTGTCTGTCCAGGTAATCCCAGATTAGATGTCCTGGGAGAACATCTAAGACAAAAATAAACATCAAAGTAAAAAAGCTAAGGTGCCTAAGACTTTTGCACATTAATGTACATGCATACGTAATTAGTTGCATTGTTGCATAATGAACTGGACTTGTGAGGGACTGAGTGACTTTAAACTGAGTTCATTGCTTACCTTTAAATCAGCGAGGGATGAGTTGTGAGGTATAAGGTAAGAGGCATGAGGTGAGTGGCAGATTACCCGGTCTCTGCATCTTCTCCGGTCACCCGGCTGCCATTACTGTTCATTAGCACTATAAACGGAGCCTTTCAAATTAAGGCTGCTTCTTCAAAGTGCTGATTGAAATCCATCAGAACTGATCAAAGCATGAGAGGATGAGACAGGGCCAGACCCTGTCTTTAGCGCCAGTCGGGGTCTGTCTGTGAACATCCATCCTCAGCATTTACGCTCAGCTGGAGTCCCGGCTGTTGTCCCGTGGCAGTTCTGCTCCGTGTGCTGGGAGGAATTTAAATCAAGCTGACGAGCTGCTATCGAAACCCTTAGAAAAGACGGCCTCAGATTGCTTTCTTTCCCTTTTTTTTTTTTAAACTATTGACATTAAGAGATTTTTGCAAATCAGTCATTAAGTTTTATTCAGCCTGGGATGGAGAGAAGACGCACTTATCCAAAGGGTGGCAATAATACAATGGAGCTTGTTAGCCTGTGAAAAGACTCAATAACCCTCATCTATTACATTTGGGTTTTGTGCAATCTGATCCAGAAATGTAATACTTCCTGTTATACTTTCTATTTTTGTATGATTCTAACATACAGATAAGATATACTTTTTTTTTCTTTCTAATTCTGTATATGCTGTGATGAAATTTTGCACATTTACCCATTTCCAAGTTTACCAACAGCTTTTTACCAGATAAAAACTGATGTTGTGACCTGGAATAGTAATTTTATGTGTTCTTGGCATCCATATAATTCAAGAATGATTTATTATTATAATTGCATGCTGCTGAAGTTACATTTTTGTACTGCCTCTCTTCCAGTTGTCTAATAATGTAAATCCTTACTGTGTATAATTGCTGATGATAATATGATTATAATATGATATCATCATAACCTAATGTGATTATACATATATATTGTGATTGTCTTAAGGAAGGTTGGATTGATTAATTGTATTATGCTGATTCTTCTCATTGTGAAATTTGTAGATTTTTCTATTTGGTTAAGTTACATTCAGTTATATTTATCTTTCATTCATATTAGCGTTTTTATCTCAAGTTTTGATTGACAAATATTCATTTTTTAAATCCCCAAAAGTTAATAGGTTTATCTCCATTTTCTCTTTGGCTCTGTAAACTTTATCCTGGGAAATGAGCGGTTCCCAATCTATTTATGTCTCATTAGAATACAGGATATGGTCAAGGTTTATGCATCAGCATGCATCATTTGAAAATTGGCCGGCTGCGATTAAGTCAAATCATTTTCCATGTTTTTGCATAAAGACATTGCTATCTGCGTTATCGGGATTATGGCTGGTGTTGGTTTCGACCCACTTTTCTTCGTTTGTTAAACAAACGCTATGCCTGAACTCTGAACCATAAAAGCATTCAGCTCATGTTTTGCTTCTGCCTGCACCTGACCAGCAGAGGTGTCCATGTCCTTCGAGAGCGGCTCATCTGTGACCTATACCTTCCGGGAGCCCTCATCCGTTGTGCGAGACAGGGGCGCTCCCACATCCACTGTCCATCGCGAGGTCAGCAGGTCCTGGGAGAACATGGCCTTCAGCTTCTGGACAACTCGAGCCCCAGCCTTACTGCTGGCCACCAATGGCGGCGAGCAGCAGTATATGGCCATTATACTGTCACGCAACGGTACGCTGATATCACCTTTTCTTGAATTGAGGTAGTTTATCATTAAATTAGTCAACCAAAGAGAAAAAGTTTGAAACTAGTGGGCCGTGGTACATCATGAAAATTACCAGGGTTACGGGTGCTGTTAGGTACGAAAACCTTATCTCTTTAGTAGAATGGATTTACAGAATCTGCTAATCTGTAAATTACAAGATTTATTTTTATAGAATTGTTATGTATTAACAGTATTTGTTCACAAGGCTGTCTGGGATTACCTGGACAGATAGACAAAGTCTGTAGAAGAACTGTGCAATGTTCTCTGAGATGTTTTGAACAATCTACTATTTTATTTATTTACTTATTTATTTATACATATATTTATTTACTTATTTGTGATTATTTAATATTCATTTACTGCCCATTATAATATTTTATATTTCGCAACTTTTCATTAAAGCATTTTCACTTTACGGAAATGTTTGTGCTTAAGACTTTTTCCCAGTACAGAAATTCCTACAAACTTTGCTCCTGTTGTTAAATACCTCACTATAACCTTTTTGGCTTCTTCTGTAAAACTGTAAAAATGTAACCTTAGAGATTCTATCAGATCATTTATTTTTTAATTGAGCTGACAAAACTTTGCACTGTAGCCGTTATTTTTGTGTACTTCAGGAAACGATGACATCTTAAATACACACAAACAAATCTCATACAACCTTACATGACAGAAATATGAATTGTAATAACTTATACAATAATTATGCCACAAGGGTTAGTATTGAGAATATGAAATTCTGTACACTTTGCAAACAGACATCAATAGTGTACATTATAAATAAAACAGAATGTTATGATTATACCATCAAGATAGGTAGGTACTTTATTTATCCCCCATGGGTGAAATAGCGAAAAAAAATTGAAAATGTGGCTACTCAACTGACGGACTTTTCTAGCCTATAACCCTCAGTTGGTGGCTGGTGTCACCCCCCCCCCAAGATAACACATGCCTCACATTTCTGCACACCTGAAATCCACACAACACCAGAATACAGTGAAAACAACAGCATATAGATGAAAGATTTTCTTTCATGACCCTCCTGTACTGGTATGTCCCTTTGACAGATCTGCTCAGGTGTTTTCAGTGCTGGGGTGAACAGGATTCTAAGATCCATCATCAAAGTATTGCAATACAGAGACAGAATCCAAATTGGGACTCTTCCTGTCAGAGAATAAATGATCTATATAAAATGCTTTCATAAAATGTTCACGTGTATTTAAAAATGCTATTGTTCTATAGAGGATAAATGTTAAAGGGAAGCACTTTTAGAGAGGCCATGTAATAATTTATATTAAACTGAGACCACAGAGGGAATGTTTTGAACCAAAGGTCTCTCTGCACTGGGCTTCAGAAGGCATCGTTCAGAAGGCCAACAATCCTGAAAAAGGAAAGCTATTGCCACATTGGCCCCCAAAATAAGGTCAATGTCTCTCTCTTTCTCCCATGAATTTCTCTACATTTACCCTGCATGTCCGAATGATGCCCACCTACAGACCAGTTACAAGATCCAACTGGTGACAAGTGGCCATCTCATTTCTTACATAGAGAGGATTTGGCAGTCCAGCTGTTGTTTCTTCTCAGGGGAGGTCTTTTCATTGCACAGAGTGAGCGGGGAGATTTTCTGTATTAGTAATTAGGTTTTTGTGCAGAGGGACTCCAGCCACCCCTGTTCGTCAGCACACTGCTGAGCTCAGGGACGGTTGCCATGAGAATGTTTTTGTAATGATTGATAGGAAGAGGCAATTTCTTTTACTTATTTATTGTAAATCCTGCCCCATCTTTTTAAACTACACAATAGGTGTCTAAATAGAAACAATGGGCTACTCAGATTCCAGATCTGTATTGAAATACAGATTTCCTCATGGAATTTATCCAGAAAATTGTTAGGATTGACAATCAAAGAAACACATTGTTTCTTTTATACCAATACTCTTTGTCTTTTTCTGGTTTAGAAAAATCTTTAATTGTTGTTTTTAATTGAATATTATATGTAATGGTCAAACCTGGGCCCACGGGCTAATTCTGGTTCCTCAGGGAGCCTGCAGATCTGGTACCGGCTCAACAGAGAGACAAGACCAGATGTGTTCACCCCCAGATTCACCAGCCTGGCCAACGGGCAGCTCCACTGGGTCCAGCTCCATCGTCAGGGGAAGGACGTGTATGTTCAAGTAAGCGGATTAACTACAAACTTCGTTGTCCTCATTATTCCCCTCTTTTCCGAGACAAAACTGAACCTCCTTTGCATGCAATTCCTGTTGATGTCAAATGGAAACATAAACATGGGCTCATAGGACACATGGAACTGAATATAAAAGTTGAGATTAGCGTAGATCAAAGTCTTTTTAATACAGCTTGTAACCAAGTGAATGCATTTTAGAAATCTCTCTCTGATTCAGAATTGCATTGAGCTCTCATAGAAGTAGGTTGTGTATGTTCAGCTCCCCCTTTCTGCACATGATCTTATCACTCCAGAAGTCAGAAGCACAACTGCACTTGAGATCCTTGTTGATGATGATCCTTTTTCAAGTTGTGTTCCTTGGCAACTGTCCCAACGCATGACTTGTAGGCAGATTAGGTGGCAAGGTGTTGTATTTCCTAGGCAACAGAATGCAAATCGCGGCATTGTGTTCTCAAAAATCGAAACTCCGGACCTGGAAAATATAGACCTTATTCAGATAAATTAATACATTTTTAAATAGTTTATTTTTCTTTTTTATTATAGGGCATAAGGAGGAACAAACGAAACAAAAATATTATTTTGAAATTTACAAATTTATATATGGACATGTATTTATTTATTAATTTCTTCTTCACCATGATAATTCAGCCAATCAAAGTCAATGGGTAGAGATCCACGCAAGTTTCATCACATCAGTATTCTCCAGCCGATCATAAGTGTTTAATATTGCTTAACATTACAAAAATTATAGCTAACCAGTTGAAATGACATATATTATTAGCCTGTTAGTTTTAAATTAGTTAGATGCAGAAATTAAGGCATACATAAATAAATACTACTTGTTAACATAGCTGCTTTATTAAAAATGTCTTTATTCCCCGTAACGTACAGGCTGAGAACGGAACCTGTTAAAAGTCATGTAATGAGTCAGCACAGAGGATCATACCATGCTCAAAGTCACTCGTTTTGACTGTTACAGCGTTCACTTAAACAGTAACTGAATGCCTGAATGCCAGTCTGCCTGCTTCATATAGGAAGCCACAGTCACGTGACTCACATTCTGCAGGAGCACTCCAGTTTAATCAATGGGTGGTGTAAATAATAAACTGGACACTTAGTGTATATCTTTCTGTGAAGTGGAGCCTTTAATAAAATCTAAAATTACTTAATTGTGAAATACCAAGATATGTTTTAATCTAATTTCCTCAACAGGTTGATCAAGACTTGAACCAAAAATACACCATGTCATTTGATACCAAGTTGAACATGATACAATCCTTGACTTTGGGTAAAGTCGAAGGTAAGGCCTTTCAAATAGCAGTAGCTGGGGGCAAAGGGTCTGATGTATGTATAGCAGTTGTCATTATCTGATAACTTCCTTGTGGGTGAATATGAGAGTTATGCAAGTTGTGAAAAAAATACCAGAGTGTAAAATTACTTATTTTAGGTTGAGGTTACAGCTAGTTTTGTGATTTAACCAGAGTTATGGGTATAAAAGGGATTCTGATAATGAATAATAATAACTTTGGAGGAAATTATCACCGTGTGCTTTCTTTAGCAACTTAATCACACATGTTGGGGAATGGGTGATCACTGAGAATATGAGTGTAAGGGGGATGCACGCGAGGGCGTGCTCAGTACGAGAGAGGCAGGAGACTGAGGCATCGGGGGAGGGTTTATACCTTTTATTCGGCAAGTTAACAAAAACACACTGAACTCCGGAAGCTCAAAACAAAATTCCTGTTAAGGTTATAACCAAACTAATTCAGCTTGATCTTTTGGACCAATTCAATAACTAAAGCCATGAGCAATACTTTCATCTACTAACCCTTCAGCCACTACCCACACAGCCTTTACCAGTCTAACCTTATTATCATTAGTGAAACCACACTAAGGTGCGCAACAAGCTCTCATTAGAGGGCGTGGTCCTCCCTTAATTCTGATGTCCATCTCTCCTTCACCCCGGCTTGAGGGCGTGGCCGCTTGCTGCATGCCACAATGAGCATTAGTGCTTGCAGTACTGGACACAGTCTGTATCTGTAGAACGTTGGCTTAATGTGTTGGGTTTGGACCAGGGTGCTTCCAGACGTGGTATCTGCATGATGTCATCACCTCAGGGTGCCATGTCATGAAATGACTATCAAAAATGGATTGCAATGTTTTATTTCCTCAGTTTAAAATCATTACAAAATATTTTCAAATAACGATATATTTTATTTCTCACACCCAAGGAACACGCAGAAGGGCCGAATAAAAATTTGTAAATCAGAGAAAAATAAATTAAATTCAGTGCAGTCACAGTTCGAAAGATATTTTTATTTGTAACATTTCAAAGGTTTCATCATGACTCCAGACACAGCTGCTTTGTTGAGAAAGGTTTTCAGTTACACTTGACATCTTTCCAGGGTCGCTAAGCCAGGGATGCATATTGGGCAGTGCAGTTGGGACAGCACAATAGAAAGCTCTGTCACCCATAGTTTTCAGCCTAAACTCCAGGGACAATAGGCTATGAACTGGAGAGTGCAGTGTATGAGTTGGTCTGTGGGATGTAGCCTGGAGCCAAGGCATGCATGACTTTAAAAATCAATCTGATAGCAGACTGAGACCCTGTGCAAGATAAAAGGCATAGGTATAATGAGGTCGCGAGTTGGGGTGTGTGTTGTGACCCAATCAGCGCAGTTCTGAATGTACTGGAGTCTGTGAATTCACTTAGCAGGGACACCCATATACAGGGCATTACCATAATCAGGCCTGGATGTGATGAATGTATGACTGCATGGATTAGCCTTTCATTATCGTGCTGAGTATGTGGAAGAAGGAAACCCTTGTCACATGAGGGCTTACTACCTAACATAACCCCAAGGTTCCTTAACTCAAAAAATGCAAGAACCTTGAGGCCATCGATCTTTAGGGTGAAATAATCATTTATCTGCAAGAGTGGCAAAGTGGCCATCAGTATAAATTCAGGTTTTACAAAGTCTATCTTAAGGAAGATCTTGATAATCCATGCTTTCATATCCTGTAAGCAGTCAACCAAATGGTTAGTGGTTCCTTAATAATAGCTGCAATTCTGGAGAGACACAATCGGGAGTATTGAGTGGACCAAACAGACAAGTGGTGGGTCTCATTTTTGCCTACAAGCTCTGAAACACCATTGCCATTTACTGTGGAGAAGCGAGAGAGTTGTACTTCTCATAGATCGTGATAAGGCAATGTTACAGGGACAAAATGAGAGCAGTTCCATTCATGGTTTCAATTCCATTATTTATGAAATAAAGGTACTTCCAGCACTGTTCATTGGAAGCCACAGAAAGGCTGGTATAATAGACAGGTGCAGGAGGTGGTTGATGGCATAGAATAGAACATGTGGGTTATAACTATTGTTATTTATAAGACTTGAATTATAAGTAACTTTATCTATTTGATTTTGATTATATATTTTAATATTCACTGTTAGCCCAGATTTCTAATATTGACAGCATTTGGGCCTCAGAGCGCGTAATTCGTTTGCTTATCAAGGGATGTTTGAAAGAAAGAGACTGCTTTTTCAGAGAGGCGAATTTGTATAAAACGATGTCAAATTCAGTCATATATTATGCAATAGAATCAGAGCAGTACACTGATTTAATGCTTAAAATGAAGTTAGCTTGATCTGTCAGACAAAGGAAATCTAGCACTGTGATTAAAGGATAGTTAGTTGTGTGAGCAAAAAAATATCATTGATATCACACAATTAGTGGAATTTAGATACTATATAAATAACACTAGCTCTAATTAATTAAACCGTTGTGTTTATGCAGTGTTTTCTATTGCTATTCTCGTGGGACTGTTTTGCACCTAGTTTTACTTTAAATTCTGATTAAATTATATGCCTTACAAACTTTAACTTTTAAATTCAGTCAAAATAATATTTATGTTTAATGAGTGAACAAATTAATAAAATTACTAATCAAACTGGACACATCTTGCCTTGCTGTTTACAGGGAGCGAATTTATGGATGAGGAAGTGAGGGAGGCGGGATCCAGGGGTTTTATTGGCTGCCTCTCCGCAGTCCAGTTCAATCAGGTCGCTCCACTAAAGGCGGTCATGCTGAATCGTGGTAGCTCATTGGTCAGTGTCCGGGGACATTTGGCTGAGTCAAACTGCAGCGGGTCATTGAATATGAACACCTTCACCACCACATTCTCTCTCTCAGGTAAGCCTAAACGCATTTGTATCTCCTTTTCACACACCTTCACAGCATGACAACAATTATCTAAAGAATTTGATTAAAAGCCCAACCACTGTATAGGTATCAACATACCAAGCTGTTATTGAGTTAACAATGTTGTCCAATTTAGAGTTATTGATCAGTTTAAATCCATTGAGACTTTCCTTCAGCCTTGCAATGCATATCTCGCAATGACATATATTATTCTTGCTGGAAATGCTAAATTATATTGATTAAGAACAGCATAAGCAAGCTGTTTTCCCACTGGATTCTATAGCAGTAAATTATGTTACAGATCTCCTTAGCAGTGAAAGATTGATGGTGAAATTCATGTTTTATAAACACATTCTGCATTCCTTATTAATCTTTAGATCATTCAGAGAAAGTTGATCGAGGGAAGGAGCCATTCAAAAATACTGACCATATTCATTTGGTTGTGATTGGAGGTAAGCTTTTACTTTTTGGTCTCTATACTTTTTAGTTGTTTAAATTAGTGTGCGTAAATGGTAGAAGTGCCGCAAAAAACAATCTGATATCAATTATTTTCTTCCTTTTAAGAAGCAATGCGTTTCTGACATGGCAAACTGATGTTTTTGATATAGCAGACGACGTATTTCAGTGGCTCCACCACATCATTTCTGATTGGAAATGTCACTGTGTTCCTTCTAATCCTTCTGTGCACTGTAGACGAATAGAACACCTATTCATAAATGCCCATGGAATGCTTTGGGTAATTGTTATTGTTTTTCATGTATTTATTTGGTTGCGACACGTTCATGATTGAACATTTATATCAATAGCGAACCCCCCCCAAAAAAATTTTTTTTAAATACAAAACAACGATAACTGTAATATCCAATGTATAAATATTTCTAATAATAATAACCACTACATCACCAGCTGCCCTACATTTACACTAAGTGGGGCTGTGAGAATGTGTCAAGTCACCCACATTCTAAACACCATCTTCATATGTCTACACACTAGGGCTGTCCAATTCAGATTCTGACTTTGCTTGTAAATTGGAACTTTAGCTAGTACAAAGCAACATCGGATGCAGATTTTTGTTGAATTTATTCACAAGGCATGGCCTACAGCATGACAGTAAGTAGCAAGTGCAGATGTAGACTGCAGTACTACAGCAGCAGTGAGGCAAATAGAATGTAACTCTGCCTTAGCGCTGTAATCATTTCAAATAATGATCGACTAATAGACTTGTGTTAAAAAGAGAAGGGAAAATACAAGTTATTTGTAGAAGCATTTTAAACGAAAACACATATTAATTACATTTATTAAAATTATCTTTAATAGCATTTTCTTTTCATGAGTTGAAGGAATATATTAACTATAATTTTATTAAATGCATTTGGTGGGTTGGCATTCTAGTGAAAAAACTGGCCCCGGCTATTTCTGTTCCCAGGTGTTACTGCGGCAGTGGTCTTGGTCACGCTCTGCCTGCTGGGGGCGATGGCCCGCTTCCTGTGCCTACGACGGGAGCCCCAGCAGGAGGCCACTGTTGAGGAGAAGGCTCACCCGTGTAGCCTGAAGACGGACTACTATACAGAGGTGCATGCTCAGGGCACAGGGCAGGACGAGAGAGAGTACTACATCTGACAGCTCAACCTGCACTAAATCTTTTACAGGCCCTCTGCTGTTCTCATTCGCCACCCACTTGCTTGTTTCGGTTGCTCACCCTAGGACAAGTTATAGGACAGAGGTGCTAGAGGGGCAGGTTGTTGCTTTATCAGGATTTCTACACACTTCCCTCTCCCTGTGCAGCCTTGTTGGCAACAGGCAAGATGAAGTATAGCAGAACACACAGAAATAACCGAAGGTAAATAACATTGTGTGGATATTACAATATTTATGGGTCGAGAGGTCAGAGGTAATCTTATGCTGTACACCTAAAAAAATAGTGAATAAAAATGCCAGAAATGCAAACCACAAGGGGGGAAATGCTGGCTGATGTGCCCCCTTTTTTTGGTATGGATGGAGAACTTTAAAGAGAGTGAAAACTGTGTGAATGCATTCACTCACTTCATGGCTAGGTTTCCAGGTGTCGAGGAGCTCCCTAGTTTGTGGGTATTCAGCATTGGGTATTTTTTCCATTCTTTTCTCTCTTTCTCACCGTCCCTTTACATGGGCATATTATACACGCCAACATGCAGAGCAAGGGCATATCCTACGCGTCTACATGCAGAACATGGGCATGTTATACACCCTACATGTAGAGGGCCTCTGGGCATAGAAAGAATTGGCTTTCTATGCCATGTGGGTATCGAAAAAGGTCCTAGACAGGACTGAAAAGTCAGGACAGTTGCTACCATGGATACCGTCGACCCTAGCCTAAGCAATGTTTTTCTCTGCGTTTGGCAGTTATCCATAAGGTCTGGACAATATTTAGGGAATCTAGCTTGTAACCGTAATTCCCTATCAACTGCAGGACGGGAACCAGTTCAACGTGCTATATAAATCCTCTGCAACATTAGTCCTATCAGAACTATTTTGCGATACATAAATTTCCAGCATTTGGAGATATGTTGTCGGTGTTGCCTGCTGTCAGTTGCCTGTGCTGCCGTAGCATCCTCAGAACCTACATTTGAGGTTTCTGTCGACTGTGAGTTGCAGAAGCACATCGTCTCTTTTCCCTTAGCGCAGAGCATGTATTCTGCTGTCTATTTAGCTTTCCCCAGTCTTTAAAGACAAGGTTTAGCAGTGTTATTTACCCCTCACTGCCAGTTACTTTCTCCCTTATTTTCTGTTTCTTATTGTTGGTTTTCCCTGTTAATCTATCTCTTTACCTCAAAACTGTGCGGCATCTTTTTCCAGTGGAACTGTTAAGGCAATGTGAAGTATGGTTCTCGGACGGAATCTATTTCACATGCCTCCCATGTCTTCTTGTACAACAAGCAAGAAAACGGGCAAAGTAAGGTTAAAGATTGTTAAGGTCTCTGTTGTGTCTCTGTCTGTGTTCATATGGAGAGTAATGTAAAAGTAATCTGGGGGGCTCCCGAGTGTTGCATCCAGTAAAAGCACTCACTAGAGTGCAAGATAGACATCGCGAGTTCGAGTCCAGGCTATTCCACAGCCGACCGTCGACGGGAGCTCCCGGGGGGGAGGGAGGGTTAGGTCGGCCAGGGTGTCCTCGGCTCACCGCGATCCAGCGTCCTCAGTAGTCTGGCCGGGCGCCTGCAGGCTTGCCTGTAAGCTGCCCAGACCTGCGTTGTCCTCCGACGCTGTAGCTCTGAGGCGGCTACACGGTGAGTCTTGCTGAGTGTAAAGAAGCGGGCAGCTGACGGCCCACGTGCATTCATCTTCATCCCTCCTGAGCGTTAAGAGCATTTATATTCTCTCTTGGTTTTTTTTTTTCCACTTTAAAAAAAAATATTATTCTGCATTTGATTTTAGTTGAGTAGAGAATGAACAACAACACACTAGACTTAATGATACTGAAATTGGCAAGCCCTGACAGGGACATGCTTGTGATAGCCCGGACTCAGGGGTGATCAATTCAGTACAGTGGACCGGTGTTGTTCAAGAGGCATTGGGAACAGCTGCCTACAATCTACTAATGAAAATCCTAAATGTTTCTGCTGACAATGGTGCTTCAAGCTAACATTGCACTGTTGGAACAGAGGCGTGTAAGCAAAGAAAATAATTTTGTTCATTTTTTCATCATTGATCAACTAGCTGGCTAAATATTCAACAAGCTAGGGTGAAGATACAACAAGCTAGGGTAAAGATACTACAGGCAGGGTAAAGATGTGAAAAGCTAGGGTAAAGATACAACAAGCTAGGGTATAGATACAACAAGCTAGGGTATAGATACAACAAGCTGGGTAAAGATACAACAAGCTAGGGTAAAGATGTAACAAGCTGGGGTAAAGATACAACAAGCTAGGGTAAAGATACAACAAGCTGGGTAAAGATACAACAAGCTGGGTAAAGATACAACAAGCTAGGGTATAGATACAACAAGCTAGGGTATAGATACAACAAGCTAGGGTAAAGATACAACAAGCTGGGTAAAGATACTACAAGCTGGGTAAAGATACAACAGGCTGGGTAAAGAACAAGCAAGGGTAAAACCAGTCAATAACGTCAACAATTCACAGTGGCTTGCATTGTAGTAAACTTTCCCATAGTATACTTATGATGACTGTGAAGGGATCTGATTGAACGTAGTGCAGATGTGAAAGCAATATTGGCCTTTATTCCCTTAACATGTTCACAAAAGCATTAGTAAGTAAGTATGTGTAACAATGTTCATGTCATTAATTTAGATACACTTCAAGGTATGTGGAAAAACAGTAGAAAATAGATATTCTGTTTTTATAGACTTTTAAGTTTAACTGCTTTTAAGAGACAGTATGTTTTTATGCAGTCTTTCATTGTATGTTCATTATATGTTAATAGTAATATTAATATCTCTGAAGTGAAATTCTGCCAGTTAAATCATGTAAAGGTGAATGTAAGCATTGAATATTTTAACAGGAGCCTATTAGCAGTAGCTAAGGATGAAGTGACACTGTTTTTGAAAGATCCAGATGATGCCTCATCCTTGAGCTGCCGAATAAGACTCTTCGGTAATATCCTGTCTGCGTCTTGCATTTTTACGCCACACAGCAGCCTTGACAGCCAGTACACAGCTGGGAGGCACTGCGGTGTCTTCCCAACCCATGAAACTTTACAACAATGACAATAAAAGAGGAACATAGCTCATGGCATTGCATCATGGGAGATGATTTCTCTGCCCATCATTTTCACATCCTGATAGACCTCAGGTGCTGCACCCTGTTCCTGAGAACATTCTTTTTCAGTGCATCGAGTCATTTAAGTTGACTGTATACAACTCGTACCGGTTGCTTTGTATTGATATTATTATTCTGAGTTATTTTGTATTGCTATAATTGTACATGTATTTTGTAAATACATTTGATAATAATATTCAATAAAAGGAGAAGCTTTTTTACAGCTTAATGTCGAGAAATGCTGTGTTCTGAATCTAATGAGTTAACTTAAATTAATAAATGAAACTGTAAAAATTGCATACTGTAATACCCTGTTGATAACTTCAATGTTGAAATTCATGTTAATATGAATTATAATGTTGTTATGCCCTTTCAGTGAACTGCGCACACCTGCTTTTTATTTATGCACGCGTTAAGCAAGTTGGCACTTTAGCGGTCAAGGCAAATCGGCTCTTAGTTATTTCACACTGCACATCACACATGCTTTGTTCCTGCTGCTGAGATTACAGAGAATGTCCCTGACTGAGATCTCAGCTGCTCAGTCAGAAGACACATTCTCAACATCTGCTGCAACAGAAGAGACGTTCTCAACATTTGCTGCAGACAGAAGACGTTCTCAACATCTGCTGCAGACAGAAGAGACGTTCTTAACATCTGCGGCCGACTGAAAAGTCGATCTCAATATCTGCTGCAAGCAGAAGCGATGTTCTCAACAACTGCTGCCGACTGAAACCCTGAGAAGAAATACAAAGCTAGAATCATCCCCATAGTCCTATCATAGTGGTTAAAATCCGTCTATCCGTCCACTAGGTGACTATGGCTAAACTTTGTTTGGTCCTTTTTAAAGACCAAAGACAACTGAATCTATTTTTTGCATGAAATATCAACTTGCTTTTTTGGAGATACCCTCTGTATGAGGGTATCATGACTTCATTGAAAGACTCACTGAAAGTTCTCTTCTGTAGGAGTTCATGCTCATAAATGGGGTATTACGTTAGCATGATTAATAAATTTCATAACAAAAGAATAGAGTCCTAAAGTCGTTCACAGCTCCAGTTTGGCATTACAAAGCGGAGTTAGCAGCCAAATCACTTCTCCTTCTGATTGCCTACTTACATGTATTATAGCGGACAGCTGCCGCTTCTACTTTGTTCTGAGTTTAAAATGTCATAACTGCGGTGTGTTTTTTCACTGTGACAAATTTCATCCTTCTTTTTGTAGGCTCCTGATTAAAATAATAAGTTTGCTGGTCAAATGCACACTCAATATGCAGATGAGTGTCTGTGGCCCCTTCATTCAGTTTATGTATAAAGTTATTTTCCTAGAAAGATTCTCTGGAAGACTCGTTAAACATTTGTTCTAAATGAAAAATGCATTAGGCCCAAGTTGCAACAGGAAGAAGATGTCTCGGTTCATTAAAGCATTGATTTAAGACTATGCAAGCAACGACAGCTAGGGGCAGGATTATTTCTCCCAGTTATTCTTCAACATTTTTTTCTATATATATATATATATATATATATATATATATAGGAGATTTTCCAGTAAATTTTACTGCTGCATACTGTAAAATAATGTAAGAAACGAGACCAGGCATTTTCTGAGTTCATACATATATTTATAAGTCATCCATGGTACAGCTTCTATAGCACTTTTACTAATTACTGGCAATAACTGATTTATTCATTTAAAAAATTTGCATTAACAAATCAAAATAATAAAATAAAATGCATTCGACACAGCTCTAAACAGTTCCATTATTTCTGGAAAACTCTTTCTTTGTTTCGTTTGCAGTCAAACCCTTCCTAAATATCCACTCCATTATTCATAATTTTAAAATTATTTTCACAAATGAATTTAAAATTCTGTATTTTCAAATACTGAACACATACATAGGTCAGTTTATATTGAAAATGTATATTGAAAGGGCTTATTCATTTACTGGTTAAAATACATTCATTTATGAAATACCACACTTGCTCTTCAATTGTAAGTACAATTTATTTATAAATACGTATACTGAGATAATTATTTTGTTCTTTCCCCAGGTCTGTTACATACTTGTTATCTAATGTTATACTCTGTATAGCTAGATATTAACTGAAGCATTTTCAAGCCCTTGGTACAACAGGTGTGCCACTGGATGTAAACCAATGACACATGTTAATGTATGCAAAGACAAGAAATTCCTTTAACTAAAAGCCATATAGTTGGCCTCACTTGAACTAATTTCCATATTCAAAACAATTTGCATTCTACACATTCAATGCTCTTGGTAAAATTAACTGGCTGTGAAATGACAGGGAAGTACATTTTCAAACTATATCTATAATTCCTGATTGTTTGTCAAAATTTTCCACAGGTTGAGAAAGGCACAAATTGTATCCCAAATGTGACATGAGAATTGAGGTTTGGGATATCTGATATACTGCAAACTTGTCAGAAGCTTCAACCCTTGCAGTCCATCAGTCCCCAGACCCAGTGGGAAGGCATAATGTATTGCATGTTTCCATTTGGATTTTTAACATGCAATTATTTTTAAATAAGGACATGTTCCAAACAAGTGGTGCATGATCATGTGCTTTCCAAAAAAACAACACTACCACTAAAGCATTAAAAGCATAATTGGTGTTAAAATGTGTACAAAACAGCCATCTTTACATACAAAAACATCCAATGGCCGTGCTAACATTGACCGTAACCCAGAAACATCCAATAGCCATGCTAACCTTGACTTTAACCCAGAAACAGTCGATAGCCATGCTAAAATTGACCTTAACCCAGAAACATCCAATAGCCATGCTAACATTGACCTTAACCCAGAAATATCCAATAGCCATGCTAACCTCAACCATTACCCAGAAACATTCAATAGCCGTGCTAACCTTGACCTTAACCCAGTAACATCCAACAGCCATGCTAACCTTGACCTTAACCCAGAAACATCCAATAGACATGCTAATTGATTTATGAAACAATTCACACTGTACTTCGAGTTCCCCCTATGTTTAGAATGCTCTTTGACTATACACAAATTCCCAGGAAGTTCACCGGAATACACTCATATACACGAGGAATAGGACACTTTTTTTTAGTTCCAGCATAAACTAAATTGACGATTTTATTTTTCACGTCAGCTTGGTCAGACCCACAAAGTATGTGTATAAATACATAGGGTTTTTTTTGTTTTTTTGCCATTGCTTGCTTCTTGTAGCTATATGTTTTTTAATCTCATAGTCATTCTTCAATTAATTTAAAAAACAATGATCACAGGGAAATTTTCTGTCTTTTTTTACAATTAAATCCACAACAAGGTACATGTGTTTTGTTAGCAGTAAGAATTGTATTATTTACATTACATTACACTAAATTACGTTACATTGCATTATATTATTTAATAGCTGAAACTCTTGTCCAGGGTGATTTTTTTTCCCCATGAGAAAACGATAGACATATCACAAAACAACATCATTAGCAAAACCTATAGTCATTCAAAGAATTTGAACCAAAAAGCTGCCCGTTGCCTGAACTGTGCCTGTCCAACCATGAGATTAACCCCAGTGCCAAATGAGAAACCAGAGTTAGTCAGCATAGTAAACCAAATTAAATACATATCTGGGTCTTCTAAGACCTTCTGGCAGGTGTATAAGGTCAAGTTCACCAGTAAGCTGCCGAGGTAGAGGGCCACTTGCACAGCAATCATACGCATGGCCCTCCACTGTTTGTCCAACCTAGGGTTTATGAGCTGGCTACTGCCATTAATTCTCTTCATGTGTTTGTAAAGGTGAACCACAGTTCCCACACACGTGAGCACCATCATACTCACATAGAAGGTAGCATATATAATGGTGGAGATGATACCAGCAAGTAGGATTTCCCCAGAACTGGTGGCATTGGAAGGAATGGGGAAGGTTATGTTCCTTAGCAAACGAGACTTGAGATCTGGAGAGACTAATTCATACAATACAAAGAGCATCATAATAAATGCATCAAGGAGTATACCTGATAGCAGGCCCCATTTCACTACCTTGTAGATATGGTGCTTGAGGTGTAGAAGAACAGATCTCCGGACAGGGACGATCTTGATGTAGTAGAAGAAGCTGAGCCAGGAGCAGGAGATTAGGCATGCATACATAAACAAATCCTGTGAGGCAGCAATGGGTGTTCTTCTGTCCGAAAAAAGCACTCTCACAAATCCCACTGATCACAACGAGGTTGACGAAAGTTATGGTGGCC